>SNQJ01S0019246.1:124105-157135 GCA_010110895.2 Picea sitchensis | reverse complement strand
TGGGAGCTTCACCGAGATATCAGAACAGTGACCTATGGCACTTTGCCGTGACGAAGCGATATAGCCGTTGGACCGATATACCCATTCGAATTCCTCCCAAAATGGACAGAAAAGCATTAAAGGATCATCACTAGACCGTTGGACCACACCATAACGGACAGATCAACATTAATGGAAGCTTCATGACCATTGCAAGTAGACCATTGCCGAATTTCTTACTTAGTTCATCGCACCATGCACGAAGAACTTTTTTCCAACTGAGAATTAGAATCCCACAGAATAGTATTTGTATACAGTGGTCATTGTGATCTAGTTGGTCATCCTAGTATAGTATCTGAGATCATTGTGAACCCTGACTAATTTTTCTTTTCGAGCGCGTATGTCCAACGAATTTAGCACAACCGAAGAATCTGCAATAGAGGTACTCGCTAGCCTCATAATCGAAAGAGTCATGTTGAAACGAGGGTTGTCTATAGGTTTATAGGCATCCTTGACGAGAGGAGTGCAAGCCTCCCCATTGACTTCTCGAGCAGGAACATCCCGAGTCGACGCAGAACGCAAAACCAAACATAAAGATGATATGGCCAATGCGAGGTTGGTTCCATCCATCCTACCTTCTTAAATACCACTTCTGAGTGGTGCGATCAATAGAGACAACGTGCCTAGAGACTTCAAGTACACTCTAGTCACAACGTACCTGCCGAAAAGGGTACGTGTAGTCTGTGTAGATCAAGACAAGATTGCATCATTGAAGTTTAGTGACTTCAACCTGGGGGATCATAAAGTCTACAAAACACTTGCCCCGTACAAGTACCTAACCAGAACCAAGGGAAACAACTCGAAGATCATCCCTCAGTAATGGACTATGAACCTCATGCAGTCCACTCTGTTGAACATCATGAAGATCCCACATTTTAGACGTCACCAAGAATTCAATGCCTTTGTTAAGATACTCCCGATGAGCTACCACAGAGGATACCAATGGTTGAAAAACCACATCATAGTTGATCCAGCACTGATCAATAGGATCATAGGCCTTAGCATGCAGGGCCTTGATCCCCATGACTACTATCCTGGAAAGACCGCAAACCACGCTCTTGCTTAGAAAATCAAAGAATCTTATGGCGATGTTGAGAAAGGAGCATGAGGATAAAAGGTACCCTTTATTCAGAGAGGAGCAATGTGCCTTGCATGTCAGATGATAGAAGGGAAGCACATTCGCAAGAATCGACTCACACAAGTATTCAGCTTTGTAGTTGACCTCGCAAGAAAGTGCGCAGAGGGACTATAGATGAACTAGGTGAAGTACCTGGTGAATCAACTAGAGATCGACTGCAAAGAAGCCCAGGATCAGGGGCATGAATTCCATTTTAGCTAGCTCTTAATACTTATAGCTTTCGTTGCATGGGAGCTACCGGAAGATGCAACCTTCCTGGACCTTGACCCTTTTGAGCCCTTGTCCGTGAAGTTTAGTACCTTATGGTACTAAAATTCAATCCAATGCCATATTCCACGCCTACTACAATCAGTTGAAGTGTGACATCCATTCCAATCCTCGGATAATCCCGAATACCCTCTTCAGGTTTAGGCATTTAATTAAGTTCAGTGAAGACCGCCACTTCATTTACATAACTAAGAAGAAGACCTAGAGGAAATCACCAAGTAATGGTCGACAAACCTCCTTGTTTCAGTAGACCTCGCAGAATTGTCCGACATCAACAACCCAGAAGCTGTGCAGGATACACCTGGGCCCAGTAAGACGAAGAAAACAATGAAGACGAAGAAGGATGATGAAATAAAGGATATAGAAAATAGATCTGTAAGGACCACATCAATTACACCTGAGTAAGAAGGTAATGATGAAGAAGTCGAACAGAGGCCAGAAGATGAAGAGGACTCATCGAAGAAAAGGAAAGTTTCACCTCTGAAACCTTCCTCCCAGAAGAAACCTAGAACCCCTGTAACCAATATGAAGACCAATCTCGCCCCAGATGACTTCAGTTTCCTCCTCGCCACTATGAACGAAGCTATAGAAGAAATAACAGAAAAGTAGGAAGCCAGGGAAGAGGCAATGTACAACAGAATTGAGAGCGAGCTCCAAGGAGTGCAGCAAGCACTTCGGTCTAGCCGCACAGTCTCCACTGTGCCCCTTCTAGAAGGAACAAAATAAGAGGTAGATGAACCAGTTCAACTCCACAATATTGATTCCACAGTCGAAGAAGGCCTTCAGAAATCATAGGAAGAAACCACGCAAGCCACCCAAGCATTAAAGAAAGAACAGGAGGAAATCATCGAGCAATGTTGAACTGGGCATCAAGAGAGGGACGCTCTCCAATCAAAATTGGAAGAAGATAGAGCGAAGATCCAAAAATAAAAGGAGAAGTTGCTCGCGAAGTAGATCATGATTGAATAAGTAGTCAACAGATCATTTCACTCTGTGATTGGCTTAGAGAAGAAAGCAGAAGAACCCTTATAATGCCAGGTGATGAAGCTTGCTGAAGTTATTCAACAACTTCAACAAAGAGTCGTAGAATTAGAGCTTCATACCATACCAAGTACCCCGCAAGAAGAGTGTTAGCAGTGAGAAATGACTGCCTGAAGCATAGTAGAAAGGATTAAATCACTCACTGAGGAATGCAAACAATTAAGTAGTAGAAGTGCGTAGATACATGAGAACCTAACCGAGAATCTTGAATTGCACAAATTGGAGTCGCAGCTCTAGGAGGCGAAGCATGAAGCCGAAAAGCTATAGGTATAACTGAAGGCCCTATCACCCATAGAGAAAATGAAATGGTCTTTCGAGCAGTGCATATCATAGAAACAGATCCATATAATCCAGAGAAAGGTAATGGAAGTAACTCAACAACTTCAACCTTTGTAGGATAATGCATGTCAGCTATTTATAGAGATCGAGAACCAAGGCACAGAGCTGGAATAGGTCGTGAATTCATCACAACAACGCCTAGAAGGGTCAGTGAATGTTGCACTCATCTAGGAGTTCACCGAGAAATAAGTAGTTGCAATGCAGCAGGTTGAAGCAAATCGAGCCAAGCTCGAGGCATTCAAAGCAGAATTTATCAGAGCTGAGTGACTCAAGACAAGTCACAGGTGATTGTTGGGGGCCTGTTGGCCCTTGACAAAGTTGTGGGAGATACTTGGTCATATTTGACCGTTTTTGGGACTTCGACACCCTATCGAAGGAAGCGTGCAAGATGAAGCATAGATCATGGGATCTCGGTCCACTTTTGGGCCCCTTTTTAGGGTTTGGGTTAATGTAATGGGAAAGGGATGTCGGACCATGGTTTTACCCACACTAAGGCCCACTTTTGTATGTATAAATAGATGTCTAGGCAAGGTAGAAGAGATCCAATGGCTTAGTGCTAGTAATTAGATCTGTGTGATTGAATGTGGATTGTAAATTCTCTATGCATGATTGTAAGAGACTTGCATAGCTAAGTGCAAGTTGTTGTAGGAGGTTGTGAAAGGATTTGTGTTGAAGTGCAAGGAAGAAGGATCTAGCGAGCTGTGCAGATCTTTTGTCCTTTGCAGAGTAAGGATTGTTGAGGCTATGTGTTGTAACTACTTGACCAAGATAATAAAGAAGAAGAGTTGGTGGGCGTAGCCCCATGGTGGGGGTGAACCACGTACATCTTTGTGTGATTCTTTGTGCTTTGATTCAATGTGTTTACTTCTTCTTCTGCTAAGTGCTTTGATATTTGTAGGAAGATATCCTTATACTTTGTGATCCTAGATGTGTATGAATGTTAGATCTGATGTGTATGAAGATGCTTAGTGCTGATCTACTGTATTTGATCTAGCTTACTGTTGCTAAGTGCTCGAATACTATAGATTAGTGTGAATGTTGTGAAGCTCTGTCCTATAAGCGAAGTGGTTATTGAATGTATCTTGAGGAACTAACAGTGCTAAGTTCTCTAGTAAGATGTATAATCACAGATATGTGTCCCATCTAAGGTTGCAGACACCTGAGTCTTGCAACCACCCCTGCCTCTACCTTGGGTGAGACTTCATCTGCTTCACAGGTGTTGCCGAAAGGGTCGGTAGTTAGGGCTTTGTTGGTGCTCTCTTGTAGCGTTGAACCCTAGGTCTGCCCCTAGGTGTTTACGTTGCCATCTCAGTAAGGGACATATTCAACATCCCCTCCTCCATCAAGAAAACCTTAATCCATAGGGGGATTTATCTCAACAATCTTCAACTTGCGTCTTTATTGAAATCCGCTTCTTCCCAGGAAAAAGATTGGTGATTCTCAGCTGCAAACTCGATAATGTATCCCTCTAATGTTGTATTGACCCATAAATTGATCGCTCACATTACTGGACAATCCAGTCGATGAAGTGTTTCGATATATTCTATATCCCAAGCATAGGTATTATTGACTCGTTCTTGGAATTCTAGAGCTTACTGGAGCCTGTCTATCCAGTGGAAAAGTTCTTCCAGGAACTTAACATAGAATATATCGTATTGGTCACTCAATCTTTCTGAGTAAAAGACTACCTCATGTGTATCTTCCATATATTTTCCTCTCAGCTCCGCTTCTTTCCATATGAAGGCATCAAAATTTCTCTCCCACTAGTGGTGAATATCAGATCTGTTAATTTGTGGAAGCATTCTCCCTACAGGTTCCCTTTTGACGCAGTTCACGGAAACAAAACCATTTTGTTGGTGCCGAGTTGATTAGACTAGGGTCCTTCTCAAGTTACCAACAAAAGGCATTGAGTAGTCTAGAGCGATGGAATTTTCATCTTCTCTGAAGAGAATAAGTCTCACCCGAAGTGCAACCAAGATAGAAAGATAGGGAAGGGAAAGGAGAATACTTAGGAGGGTTTCCAGAACCTTCAAGATTCACCATGATCTTGCACAAGATATAATAACCACATAAAAAATTTGAACTCATTCATACTGGAACTAAAGACACTCAAGTTTTGGAATCATTTGTAAACAGAGACATCATATTGATCTTATTAAGCATAAATAAGTATTGTAAAGAGACAATTCATAAGCATAAACACACAATGACACAGTATATTTCAAAATTTTAGGTCCTTATTTATATATTATCATCAAAGCTTCTCAGATATACAACTTAGTACTCTGTTACAAACTTCTGAATCCGGACTCATGTCACAGAGATCTATCTACCCTTTTCCCCAAAACTGTATACTAGTTACAATCACAGAACCTTTTCTCAACTACACCCAACTATACTCAACACTAACAGCAAAACCCAACCAACCAACCCTTTTACAATAATATGCATCTCATATATAGGCTGAGTGGGATCTTCTGGCTTTGGGCTTCACATGCTTTCTTGTTCTTGTTATGTTGTAACTGATTTTACCTCGTTGGTGTTGTGTTGTCCCTTTTCGCAAAAGATTTTTATTTCTTTGATTTCTCCACTATTCAGCTCTTTTTGTGGCTTGTGTAACTCGTGTTTGACCAAAATTCGGACTGTATTCCTCTTTACACAACTTCAAACCAAGAACAAATGGCCCAATAGATGTCACGAGTGCTAGCCAGGTCCATAACCTCGTCTTGAAAGGAAATTACTTGGTAGAAATCATTAGGCTCACACGAGGTCAAGTTATCCTCTAGTTGGTAAGAAATATCTTATGCTTTATGAATATCCTTAGGTGACTTGTCCCTTAAGAGAAATTGGAAGCCCTATTTGAAATATCGTAGATATTGGCCTAAGATTTTGGTCTCTGGCAGTGAATTATAAGGGATTTGATTGAGTAATGTATTGAACCTGTTATTGAACTCCCTCATAGACTCTTCTTTATGCTTTTGTATTTATTGGTATTGGAAAAAAAGGTAAGTCAGTTCCTTCTCATCTCCCCACTTTCTTATGAAGGCATTCTCAAAGTCCTCCCAAGATTTAATTGTCTTATTTGGAAGGTTATTGTGCCATATTATGGTGTCACCTGTCAATGAAGCGGAGAAGAGTTTCATAATCACACCAGGATTTTCATTCCTAGATTCATGGAGTTAGAGACTATCACAAAACTTCATCAAATGGAGGTTTCCCATGGTATGATATTGACCGAAAAAATCAAACAACCATGACCTAGCCTTGATAGGAAGGCTATGTGAACCACCTCGGATTTTACTCACGTCCAAGGTGTTAGCACTTGAAGTCACACCTAGATTGTTGTAGATGTAATCCTAATACCCATCAGAATGTGAATAATAGTTGTTTTAAAAGTGTGGAAAATGGACGCGAAACTTAGTTTGTAATGTCAATCACAAAACCCTCCATGAAATACACACCAAAAAGCAAGGCTTTGAATGCGTTCGAATCATTGTTTAAATATATAAATGGAAGATAGAAGACTTATCAATAAAAGTTAAATATGTGTATCAAATCACATCGGGTACTTTTGGAACACATATGGAAGAAATATCCTTGAATAAGAACTTCTTAATCAAAAAATAAAAAAACACTTTGATCAACTTACATAAATTACCCACATTAAATCAGTTATTGTAATAAGAAAACAAGCATCATGATGAATCCTTCACCAGAGACTAACCCCAAAGTGATCTAGAACAAAAATGGCAATAGGAAAATGATTGATTTTTCACCATTAAAGATTCTTAAATATTTTACATACATCAATAAAACTTTGTTACAATTTTTAACTATAGATAAGAGTCTCTCTGCATAACCATTCAAACCTCATATCAAGTTACAATGCATGTTAAATAACCAAAAAATAAAAATAAAATGTTTACCATTCACCCCTTAACTTCCTCATAGGATTCTATGCCTAAGGAAAGCGTGGCACCAAGTGTACAACAAGAATGTAACATAATGATATTTTACAAGAAGATGTTGGCAACGTTTAGAAAAACCCTTAACAACTTGATGATGTGGATTTATTGTAGGCAGTTCTTTGAGTTAGGTGGCCTTCTGATGTACAACTCATCTCCTAGATGCTTATCTGATCTTAGCTTGACAATTGGTGATCACTTTCTTCTTCAAAACATTCATTATTCCAAGTTCACAACACTTGCACTGCAGATTGTCCTAAAATACCTAGTTCGCAAAGCCAGTGAGTCCACGCACTGTGAACTTTCTTGTAGGTTTCTGTTTACTTCCAAAAATGTTTCCAACCTTTAAAAATTGCATAAGAAGTGGGATAAACCTTTCATAAGATGCTCCAAACCCCTTGCAATATTAAATAACATTGGAGTGATCACATGAAGATGTTAAATTAGCTCAAGACCCAAAATCATCACTTAGGTTATATTTATATGCAAAAAGTTAATTATGAAAAAAATAGTGTTGATATGAAGTATTATCTTGTATTCATCTTTTTTTGGTACTCCTCCTAGTAGCCATCTTAGCCAACATATCTAGATTCCTTTTTTCTACTTTCTCTTTCAAGGGTTGCAACTCTGCTTTTAATTTTATGATCTCAGATTGACAAGCTCTCTTTTGTTTATACATATTCGTGAGTTGTCTTTGAAGGGGTAAACACCTCTTAGACATGATTTTTTCCTTATCAATAGTCTCCTCATATAGGTCTAGCATATCCTTCATCTTGATTTGGGTCTCCAAATCCTCTTTTTTCAATTTGTCATTTCCAGTTCTTGCCTCCTTGAGTTATCTCCTAAGCCTTTTGAAAGTAGGATTACTTTCATGAGGAGGAGTGTTGATATCAAGACTCTCTATGGGATACTTAGAAGGCTGAGCTTTGTCCTTTTTCTGAGTTGAAGATTTCACTATATCATCTTCCATAGAAACATATTGTTTAGTTGTTGATCTAGTGAAAGGTCTTCAAAATTTGACTATTTCTGCAGCAACAGGTGGGGAAAAGATGAGTTTCTTTCCCTTCAAACTCCTTTCTTTTCTTGATGATATTTCCATAGGTGTAAGTTCTTCCACATGGAAAATTTAACTGTCAGGAGGTTGTGAGGGACCACCTTCAGTTGTTTTATTAGTAACCTGAAATAATTTATCAATCCTAGTCATCTTCCTCTTCTTGCTTGAATCTGAATGCATAGTATTCTCAATAGGGGTAGGTGTTTGTCTTTTGGATTGTGGTGTATGAGAAATATCTGGCTGAAAACCTGATTCAGCTAGGAAAGTCTCCCAATCATTTTTAGTCTTATTCAATTATTCCAGTAGTAACATATTGATTAAACAAGAGTGAAAAAAATCGGTATCCACTTGCTTGGACTTATCTTGGAATCTATCTGACATCTTGTCAATACTCCTGAAAAGATAAAAGGGAAATTTCATGGAATCTTTCCCAGTGAAATGTAATAGAAATATGATATGGTATTGATATACCATGTTGAACCTTCCTTCACAAGTGAATTACCTTTGAATGACCCTGAGCATCTTGTCAAAATACTCCAACATGTGACTTCTTAGCACTCCCTTGGATAGGTTTTCCCCTTGATATTCAGGGTTTAGGAATTCCTTGGAGAAAGAAGAGTTCAGAGACATGGCTTTAAACCAATTCTCACCAAAATCAGGTATCTATGTGTCTATAGAAATAGATTTCTCAGAAACTTCAAAATCCATCACCCCCACCTTAGTATTTGTCCCACTGAAGTTGAGTGCAAATTTCTTAGCTACTTCAGGATGTCCTCTTTTCATTTTGTCACAAAAATTGAGGCAACCCACCCTGTGGAAAGACTCCTTGAAAAATGGTTCAGAATGGATGAGTTTCATATCATGTGGTTCATCTCTTACGATCTCTCCCCCTTTGTGGATATTATTTCCTTGTTGACTGTCCATAATGGTTTATTTGAAAACCTCATCTACCCTCTTGTAATAGTTTGTTTATGGAGTTGGCACAATTTAGGGTTTGCTTGACTGGACAATTATGCATAGCAGTAGTGTGAGGGTGAATAGGATGCAAGTAGGAAGTGAAAATATTTAAACATAAATTCAATTGGATGAAAATTTCAGATAAGAAGAAATGAAACAACTCTATGTAAAATAAAGGGTTTGCAGTGCGCTGATCAATTTCTGCCAGTTTGCAATGCAAATTGAACTAGATTTTTATGAAAGTAATGCAAGGTTTTCCACACCTAAGGAGAGACATATGAATTGAATGATTAATACCTAGGCCTTGGATGAATCACAAATGAAAATGGTTTGATCTATTAAGTAACAGAGGGTTTGCAAAGCAGAGTGTGAAACACACAGTTTACAACGCAGAGTTGTAATGGACAGTTTGCAGTGCAGATTTGGCAGTGGATAATGATACTATTTTCAAGAGGAAACTGTAATATGACCTTGTAATATAACAATCTTAAAAATGGATAGGTTTTAGTACACCAAAGTTGTGGGTTTTAATGGTGTAGAGAGTTGGAAACGCATAGAACATTTAATAGTTTGCAGTGCAGGAACAATATACAACAATTTTACATTCTCAATCAACCATTTGAGAAACATGCAATCATCAAAGGAGTACATGGTGTGTCTGAAATTGGACTGGTGTTTTTTGAACTTGATTTGGACTTAAGTGGAAGCACCCAATCCTTTTCAATCTACTACAACTAGTTCGCAGCACTAGTTTGCAGCACCAGTTTTCAAACTTTAATAGCGTGCTTCATTCAAATGGTTAGATTTGTTCCTTGACATAATCCTGAAAATCATAATGAATTGAATGCATTGAATACAATGTGATCTTCCCTGATGTTTTTCCAGAGTATGTACTTAAGTATTAGAAGTACAGTGTCTAGGCATCTGAAAGTGGGTAAAAGGTGGAGAAGGGAGAAACATCAACCTTCGGTAAAGGAAACTAGGGAATATTTCTACATTGGCATTGTCTAGCTTCCAACTGTTCCTAGATAGTTATATCTTGTTCAATGGCTGCCCATGAACATTCAAGTTCGACTCGGTTAGTAGTTGTTTTAAGAATGGTGTCGAAAAGGTTTAAGGCAATGTGCGTTTGGTTTGACAATCCGGGTTCGATATTGGACTGTGTTAGTACAGGGACAGTCACGGAGGAACAGTAAAAGTAGGAAAAAATTCAGAGAGAGATTAAATGATGTCTCAATTTGGTCGTATAAAAAAGAATTTACGGTTCAGGAATAAAATAGGGATGCAAATCAAAGGCTCTTTCCCGTAACTGTATTATCTTTTAATAAAAAGTATGAGGTGGGAGAAAAACATTTAGCTGTCTATGGTGTAAGGCTCCTTTCAGGGGAGAATCTCACATATAAACAGAAGAGGAAACATTGTAAGTAAATAACCGATGTAGCAGAGAATATGTGTAGAATTATGTAAATGTGGACTGGTCTTACACCCGCTGATAGCTAGTACAGAGGAAAAACAATAAACAATTACAAAAAAACAAAATTCATTCGCTATAGTATTGGTCATACTAAATTATAACGAAGCACATCAGTTAAGAATATGAAATGAAACAAAATATGAGATACAAGGAAACAAACTTGTAACACAGTCGTGACGGAATTGAGAATCTTCATATTTTCTTTGTATTAACTCTCAAATGTAAAACAATCTGTTACAATCGGCACAAAAAGGTCCAGCCTTGTTTATTTTTTTTTGTGGTATATTTATACATTTTTACAAATAAGATAGAATCTCAATAGTCACCAAATTTCGGTTATGATAGGGAGGAAAGAAATCACTTCATTTCTCCTTCTCTGTTTTCACTTGGTGCCGAACGTTTTTCGTTGCGCGGGCTCGGTACAGGCGACACATCTTTCAACCAGCTGAGATATTAGCCGCGACGATTCTGCTTGACAGCTGGCTTCAAAGAAGTAACATTCTCAGGCTAACTGATGTAGCATGTCTTCCATCTGTCCATCTATGATGTCGATGGTGCATAATTGTGCGTTGGGTTTAATCATGCATTTATCTACTTGGATTATGTGCACCATAGTCATCTGAGAAATATCGGCCGAATATCTTTCTTATTTTTCCTTCAGATCAAGCGAGATATTTTCCACGTTCATTCGCATCAACGTCTCGGCATTACCTCCACTGTCAATTCCTAGTAGCTCACCATCTATAGAACTAAAGGCTTCCTCTAAAGAATTGGTTATCTTTTTGGCTTGCTGCTTGCCTTCGACGATGTTATGCTCCCATTCCTTTAATAGAATGTTTCCTCTGGTTTGATCTGAAATGGTGAAACTGGGAGTACCTGCCGAAACCATGTTGTTCCTGGCTATCACAGCCTCTTAGAAGGTGACCGGAGCTGCTCCGGCATCCCTTTCTCTGGCAGATAAGTTCTCGGAAAACTGATTGACCAACAAATAGTTGTCTCGGATCACTTCTGCCTTGGTGAGAAAATTTCGCTGTGCCACAGAGACTCTTCTCCAAATATCGATCGCCTGGGATTTGAACATCCCGATGTTTATCATTCTTCTCTCAGTGGTCTCCACCCTAGCCTGCATTTGTTCGATCAAATCCCTTTGTTGGCTTGCTTGCATCTGACCATCCTGGACCACTAGCTGTGCTTTCTCAAGCTTAGTTTTGAGCATCTCTATCTCATTTGTATCAACAATCTTTCCTTCTTTATTCCCACGCTTGCCTGGTCTTTAGCATTCTCTGTCGTTGTGGCCAGTCTAGCTTCAAGGGTCCTAATTAGCCGATTTTTATTTTAAGTTGGTTCTTTAAGAGCCTGACTGAGAATTGATTCACCGAGGCATATGCTCCTAGTGTCCCTGCTATTTCAGTAGTGAATTGCTCATTTTTCTTGTCCTTTCCATCAGTTATGACTTTATACTTCTTGGCAGTTGACTCTCCTTCCTGGTAGAATACCTTTTTACTACTGCCTTTCTCTTCTTATCGAAGAAAAACTCATTCGGAGGGAGTTCTTCCACCCTTATTGGCCTCAATTCTTCATTGAATATCCATCCCGCCTCGATATTTCCCTGCGTCGACTGCAAGGGGGTAACTGCTGTGATGGGTTCCCCGATCTGTATCGCAGATTTTCCTCGAGTAGCGACCAGACTCTTCTTCTTTGGCGGGTCCGGAGTCTTTATCTCTGCCTCCAGACTTTGTTTCTTCGGCGGGTCCGGAGTCTTTTTCTCTGCTCCCGGACTCTTCCTTTGTTCCCCCTTGTCCTGGTGCTTTCCTTGGTCGGGAGTCGCATCCTTCGAACCTTCTGTATCCTTCTGTTTCATCTCTGAAATACCTGGACCCTCACCTCGCAACACTGCGGGGAGACAGCTACGTCAATGTTCCTGGAACTTCAGAACATTGACTCTTTCCTCGGGTACCAAGGATTGTATCTGGGCTAGAATCTCCTCACAGGACCTTGCTCCTCGAAAAATGTCATCCGAGGGTGAATTCTCATGCTCAAATCTCTTGAGCCCGCAATTTGCCAAATGATTGCTCACGACCCTCTGTGGATCATGCTTCTTGTATTCGATGGAGAACAATTTTAGGTATTCCAGGGCTACCGCCTCGGCTTTGGCATGCCCGAAATATAATAAAGAATAAGAATTCAAATGAATAGGAAAAGACGACCATATGTTCTTCGAGTACCCTTTAATTTCTTTGCTTACACCACCAATTACCGTTTACCGGGAAACCTCGTGACAAGCCAGCTTGTCGGGAATGAACAATGGCAGCGCGTGCAGGGGAACAAAAGCCCCGAAAACTCTGAGGTATGAAAATTCTGCTTCTACATACCAATCTGCAATGTTGCTCAGATTTGTTACTATGCTGTCCGAGATCCGGGGTGGCGGGTAACCCAAAATGGTGACATGCAGGGGCACCATCACCTAGTTAAAAATTTCATACGCAAACTTTTCCTCTTTGTTTTCCCATAATTTTTTATGATATACATGTATGGGTTTGTCTTCGGTCGGAGTCCAACTCTAGCTCATTAATGGAAATGGTGTCATAGAAAAAATTGCGTCCATAATGTATGCTGACATGAAGAATGACGACGCCTTCCCATTCTCCTTTTGCTCCTGATACTCTGTGACCCGACTGGTCAAGCTATCTGAAAGCATCTTTTCCCAGTCAAAGGAACTGCCTTCGGCGACCCGAAACATTAGAGGCACCCACGCAAGCAAAAAATGCAAGGTGTCTTCTCTCCCGTACAACTTGCATGTCATCATGGCTACGTATTTGTGTTGTGGTTCTAAAGAAGCAATTGAATATATGTCGTGGCTATCATCTCTGAACTTCGTGGTGCTCGAAACCCAATCCTTTATCAAACTGGACATGGTTTTATCATACTGTTTGCATTCCTTCTCCTTGAACTCATCCAAGAACTCAGCGCCATATGTGTAGTCGGACGTCGTGGGCAGCTTATACATGGTTTGCAGATGCTCCGGCCTGAAAGTCTCGATGGTGACTCTCTGCTCGCTCATGATAGTCCTGGTCGGTACAGCTACATGATCCAACGCCAATCGGACCATGTCATAATATGGAAGCAACCACGGCCTGGCTGCTATTCTGTGTATTCCGGATTGGATGACTATTTTGTACTTGGTGGTCATATCCTCTTTTTTGTTGTCGCTGGAGTCGTCGGAATAGTCCACCAATTCTGCCTGTAGAACATTCGAAACAAACGACCAATTCGGGACCGAATTGATACTTCGAGGCGAAGTATCAGAGACATTGTCCGGGCCTTGTCCCGAAACCTCAACATTCACCTTTGATGCTTTTTGTGGTGCCATGGATGGAGATTGCGTCTTGGCTCTTCTATGATAGAAATGCGTATACATACAGAAGTCAGTGGCTCAGAGATAATGTGCTCTACGTAATATGAAATGCATTTGTTAAAATGAACCACAACTCTTATATATATTTGAAAATTCGGTACCTTTCAGAACAAGTCTGTCAAATCATATTCAGAAATAAATTTTGCCGTAAAAATCCGATCTTATATTAGTCGATTTACCCTATTTCCTCATTAATGCCATAAATTTTGGTGATTTAAAACGTCGGTGGCGTATGAAAGACTAAGGCTTCCTCGTAAATCGTGCAGACATCAAAACGCGGGATATGTATGGATTTATCTTAATTTATCCGGTTTACCAACGTTAATCAATATTTCGGTACTCATTATATCGAGGATTTTACTTTAACATTTAGAGTCTCTAACACTCAAGACTGCGAAGATTGATTTTGGTTAATAAAAGGTAATCATGATTTGGGGCTTGATTAATTTTATAATTATTATATTCGCCATGTCGTGACTCAGAGCTTCGAAGATAAGTTTCTGGGAGATTTACATGCCGAGCTACGAAACCGCGAGATCGCGACAACATGACTTAATTAAAGGGAATATAATATTAGATTAAGTGATTAATTAATCACGTTATAACCACATCGTGATTTTTCAAGTTAGGGTTTAGACAGTGTAACTTTTGAAAAGGACAACGCCGAGTGGCGAAATGCTGAGAGAATATTTTACCACGGTTAGCTTTTGCCTTTAACCTTGACCCGGGTTATTCAAATAAGGATCTCGTGTTCTCGGCTATCGGAGCCAAGACAATAAGTTTTTGGATTTGGAAAATGCCAAGGCGCGAAACCCCGACAACGTTTAATCATGGGTTAGCTAAAAATTTACCCTCGTTACTGTCTTGAGTAAAAAATTAAAACGAGTTCGCTATTTCATGGCTTGGGACGTGTGAACAACATGACTTATAGTATCCGACCTGCAAGATCCTGAAGTAGAACCAAAGAGGAAATTTTTTTACGAAAGGTAGGACTTGTTTCAAGAGTAGAATAATCATCGTTGCTCGCGTGATAAGGCTTCATAGATCTCGATATTTCAGAGGGAAATTATGAAAACCATCTTTAGATTTCAAGCATTAAGAATGAAAACTGTGACAGGCTAGAAAAATAAGGGCAGCTCCAACATAGGCTCCAACTAGGGATCCCGCCTTCCTACGAGGTGGGAAGAATAGTAGACCACGTGCCAATATTGGGTAAATGGAGTCAAAATCTCAATCAGGAGAAAATATTCCCGAGAATAGAGTATTGAAGGGGGAAAGAGACTTCATTCTTTACCTTGAAAAGATTTTTCAAAATCATATACTCTTTTTAAACACAGCTTTAGTCCCTTTCACAATTTTCCCTTTGCCACTACTAAATTCAGGTATGTTTTAAGACAATCGAAACAATCCTAGGAGACCCAACATATCTTGCAGCTATCGGCTTGCATCAAAAGAATAAGATTATATGTTTTTAATTGGGGAGTCTCGTCTGAATTTGGGATGTGGATCAGGTTTTTAAAAAGTATTGGTTACCAGAGTAGAGTGATATTCATGTATAACAGCCTTACAGATATCTCAGACATTGCTTCACTGCCAGCAAGCCTGTTCAGTGCCCCGGTGAAGTTATCTGGCCCTTTTTTACTGAATTTCCTTTCACCACTTCGGAATATATTTATGCATTTAAATGATGAGACGAGGGCAATCACTGTTTAATTTCCTTTCATCGTCTCTTGGACTAGGTGGGGGAAATCATTTCTGAATTTCCTTTCACCACCTGTCTTATAATTTACTTTCTAGAGGGCGAAGATGGGGGCAATCAGTTTGTATCAGGGCTGATATCTATGTAATATTTTGCATTATAGGTCTGTCAACTTACTTTCATTACTCGGTGCCAACCTTCCCTTGACCTTCACAACATCTTCGTTCTTAGGGAGAAAAAGGAAAATAACTTTTTAAGGGCACTCCATTTGAGCAAGATTCAATCCTACGATGTCGTTGAAAAACCTAGGAAAGTTAGGATCACTCTAAACGCTCCTTCACTTAGCAGGGGATCGAGTAGTTGTGAAGACCTACTTTATTTTCACAATCTGTTTTGAAACTCACGAGGTTGAAACGAAAAAAAAATTATCCCTTCGTATATGAAACGGAAATATGGTGATTTTTTAAAAGTTAAACCCGAAGATAGAAAGGATGCCAGGTAGTGACTTACTGACTGAAAATACAGAGGTCAAACAATTCAAAACTGACTCTTGTAGATATTTTCGGGGATAATTTACTTCGACTGACCGTTTTTAGATTGGGTGAATCGTTTAAATTGTCTTAATTTTTTTCAGAGATTATCAAACAAAGAAACAAATATGTTATTTATTAGTTCAGCTGATGTTGCAACTTGAATGGCGTTACCCCGATTTTCTTTAATAGTCCTTTATAACACGTCTTTTGAGAAATCTCATCTTTACCTTTTCATTTCACTTTCTTTGCGCAATATGAAACTATTTTAGGTATCACCTGTTTATGTTGATTTATTTCTGACACTGAATTTCAAATTACTTTTGCCGCTTGTTTCGTATGCAGCTAGAATCCAGTAAAAATCAAATACGAATCTTATTCGAAATGTGTCGAAAGTTCATGAACGAAAAAAGAAAATCAAAAGGAATGTTTAAATGAAACTACATATATGTACACAAAATATATATAATATTTTTTTATTTTTTTTTGGTGACTGTTATGTCATGTAATGCTTTAGATACCGCCCGTTGACAAGGGCGTGGAGGAATTCTCCGTCTATATTTTCCAGTAGGAAAACAAATTTTCCTTCCAGAGTCGATACCCTGAACGGTCCATACCAGAGGTGGTCAAATTTACTATGCTTCGTTGCTTCCTATTTTATTGCATCCCATCTTAGCACTAAATCACCCAGAAGGAATTCTCTGTCCTTTGCTTTGCGGTCGAAAAATGCTTTCATGTCATATTGGTACTTCTGCATCTTTTCATCAACTTCAACTATATGTTGTTGAACCTCAATCAACTAATTAATTCTCTTGGTTACATGATTAGGTTCTTCATTTTGATCTTTCCATAACTTCATCACTGGTAGTGCTAGGTTTATAGGTAGAACAACATCTTTCCCGTAGACCATTTGAAAAGGAGAAATACCGATAGACATTTTAGTGCTTATGCGGTTTTCCCACAATGCGTATTTTAAGTGTACATGCCAAGGCCTTTTGTTTTCATCCAATACTTTCTTGATTATGTTTACCAGACTCTTGTTAGATGATTCGGCCAATTCGTTCCACTAGGGGTAATATGTTTTGGAATGGCCAAGAACGATGTTATACCTCTGAAAAAAGCTGATCATAGCCATAGATTTAAAGGCCTAGGCATTGTTAGTAACTATCTTTCGGGGACAACCGAATCTTGAAAAAATATTGTTTTCTAAGAAATCGATTACCACCGAGTTTGTTGCCCTTCTGGTTGGAATGGCTTCCACCCACTTAGTAAAATAATCTATAGCTGTTAATATCCACTTATGTTGAGCACTGGAATGGGGATTAATTTTGCCTATGAAGTCTAAACCCCATTGCTGAAATGGGGCTTCATCTTTGACTGGAACTAGAGGCAGTGTCGGGAGCTTTTGTTTACCTGCGAATAGTTGACAAGGGTTGCAGGCACGCACTTTGGCATTAACCTCCGAAAAGAGTTTCGGCCAGTAGTACCCAGCCCTCAAGATCTTGTAAGTTGTAGCTCTCCATGCGTGATTCCCCCCACAGACTCCTTCATGAAATTCGTCTATGACCCGTTGAGTTTTTGTTTCAACTAAACAGACCAATAGGAAACCGAGTGGGTCTTTCCAATACAGCTGATTTTCGACGATACAATATTTAACTGCATGATGTTTTAAATTTCGGGATTTAGATGGTGATAGTTCATTTGGGCATTTTAGAGTTAGTAGGTATGACACTATGTCTCTGTACCAGCCCGATGATAAGAAATTCTCTTCGATCCGGTTTGGACTTGTTTCTTCATCCAGCTCGTTTAGGTCTGTGTCTTCGTCATTTTTCTGCAGGCAATTGATATCAAGGGCTCTGAAATTTGACTCATCTAAGAGTTTGGCCAGGCCTTGCCCTTTTATCAATTTGGTCGGTTTAACTTCCAGATCAAATTCTTGGATTTTAGTGAGCCATTTCCCTCTTTTTCCGTCACTGTCTGGATGTACCAATATATCTTTCACAGAACTGGTAGGCACGTACACGATTATCTTTGAATGTAGTACATAAGTCCTGAACGCCTTTAGTGATTTTACCATTGCGTACGCCTTTTTTTCTATTATGTCATACTTAAGTTCTTCGTCTCTAAGACTCTTGCTAAAAAATGCGATCGGTTGCTTGAATCCTTCTTCATTCTTTTGTAGGAGCACCACGGCGATAGTATGTTCAGAGGCAAATGAGAAGATAAGAAAATCTTTCAGATAGTCTGGGCTTGCTAACACAGGTGCCTCGCTTATGACTTTTTTAATATGCGTGAAAGATTCTCTGGCCTCGGTTGTCCAATTTACCCCATTGTCCTTCTTCAACATCCTTGTGATCAATTTGACAATCTCAGCGAAATTGGGGATAAACCTTCGTAAAAAATTTATTCTTCCTAAGAAAGATTGAATCTCTTTTATGTTTCTGGGAATATTTATAGTATCTATTGCTTCAATCCTCTTAGGATCAATCCTGATTCCATCCCTAGATATGATATGGCCCAAAAGCTTACCTTCCCACATAGCGAAATGTGATTTCTTTGGGTTCAAAGATAGACCAAACCTGCGGCATTTTTCGAAAGTCTGTTTAAGATGGATCAAGTGTTCTTCATCGGTTTTAGAGAAAACCGTCAAATCTTCGAGGTAAATGACTATAAACTTGTCCCTTTATCCTATGAAAGCGATGTCCATAGCACACTGGAATGTGGCCCCTGCATTCATCAAACCAAAAGGCATTTCGTCATACATAAACATACCCCATGGTGTCGTGAAAGCAGTTTTTTCCCTGTCTTGTTCATTCATAGTGATTTGATTATAACCAGAGAACCCATCTATCATAGACATTCAGTTTGCTCCAACAACTTTTTCTAACACATGGTCCATTTTGGGAAGCAGATAATTGTCCTTGAGAGATGACTTATTTAAGTTTCAGAAATCCACACACAGCCTGATTTCCCCACTCTTTTTCCTGATCGGGACCAGGTTTTCTACCCAGTCCGAGTATCTCAGAGGTACGATTATTTTCACGTCTAAAAGTTTCTTAACTTCTTTTTCGATCACAAGTAACAAAATGGGGTTAATTTGCCTAAGCTTTTGCCTAAACGGTTTGACCCTAGGCTTCAAAGGTATCTTGTGATCAATTATGGAAGTGTCATACATTCTTAACTCATCATAAGACCAGGAGAAAACATCTTTATACTGTCTGAGTAGGTTTTTATACTTATCTTTCACTTCGGGAGGGAGAAACTTGGATATTTTAACCACCCTGGATTCTTTTTCAGTTCCTATATCACAGTCCTCCACTTCTTTCGATTGGGGCTGCAAAGTGGATTTTACAGGTACGTCGTTCTGATAAAAAAGTCTTTCTAAAGGAATCAATCCTTTTGGAATCTGGTTGTTTTTAAGGACCAGCATACGATTATCCGCAATTTTTTCTTGGAAGGTTTCAGGATTTTCCCCTTCTTGCATGATCCACATTAGGTCATTTTGATTTTCTTGGTCTGCGTGAGTTTCGGAGAACTCACCCACTGCTGCGAGAAATTTATTAATTTGTTTGTCATCTTCAAAGACCTGCCAGTGTCGGATATTGTCTGGTATAGAGGGTTTGTATATGATTTCAATGTGATACTTCAATTTGAAATTCGTGGGAGGAGAGAAGGTTGAATTTGCTTTTGCCAATGCATCAGCATGTAAATTCTCTGTGCGAGGGATAAAGTGGACATTTACGGATGAGAAAAAGTTTTCCATGAGATCCCAAGCACAATTTTTGTATGTTCTTAGTCTGGGATGCTTGTCTAGGTACTGTCGGTTTATTTGTTTGACTATTAACTCTGCATCACCATATACCTCCAAGTTACTTATATTTAGCTTATTGGCAGCCTCTAATCCTAAGACCAACGCTCCATATTCGCATACGTTGTTAGTGTAATCTATATACCACTGCAGTCGGTAGGAAAAAGGAACAACGAACTTACCTCTGGGAGCCACTAAAAGCACTCATGCACCCGCCCCTTCAGAAGATGAAGCACCATCAAAATACATTTTCCAGACACCAGTGTTACACAGATCTTCTGTCATGTAATCGGATTCTTCTTTCTCTATATCATTTTCTTCTGGACAACCATCTAAACCATCATCAAAAGACAAGATACAATTTCCCAAATCTTGGTCCGCAATGTAAATAGGGAAATTGTTTTGGTTTTGAGGGTAACTCACGGTATATGCTAATCTTGTTTCCCTGTACAACTGAGTGAACTGACCACCGAACACAGGAATTGTGGCAAACGTCATGTCCAACTAAAGAGAACCCCCCAACTTGGCTCCCCATGACCTAGATAACAACAAGCCATACTTAGGGGGAATATCTACGATAACCACATCCATCAGGATACTCTTAACCAGGACCTACGCTAGGGTAACTACCAGATATTTGATCATCCCCATACACTTAACCCTTCTTGAGTCAAAAGAGTACAGATCTCCATAAGGTCTGGTGATCTGGAGACCCAACTTGTCCATAATAATCTTGGGCATAACGTTATGGGAGGCTCCAGAGTCCAACATGCAATTATGTAACAATTGATCATATACATTCAGAGTGATATAAAAGGGAGCAATGGTCTCTTTGGCCCCTTCAAAATGGGGACCAAAGGTGATGTTAGGTTTGTCATCTTCCAGGTTTAAAACATTAGACTGGATTTCTAGCTCGGAGACGCCCATCGCTTTGGTAATCTGCTTCCGATAAATGGGGTTTTCTGCTAATTCTACCAAAGGGATTGGTATCTTAATTTTATTTATCTCATTTTCAAAACTAAAAGATCCGCTCACCTTGTATGTTTCTTTGGTTGAGACTTCTAAATCCTTCCTTTCCGACTTATTTGTCTAGACCGCTTTATCATTCATGGTCCTGGTTGAAGACGTAACTTTATTTACTGGTTCGGTTCCTTGTGTTTGGGTTTCAACTTTTCCCACTTGGGACTCTTGTGTGCTTACCGTTTTCATTTTATTGTTGGGTAATAAGGTCTCTTCTGAAGGAGGATCATAAGATTGACCTCTTTGGAGGATTTTCTTGGGTTGAGTAGTTGAGGTGGGCTTACTCTTAGATCTTAAGTTGTACTTTGGTTGAAACTCAGCCATTATCATCTCAGTTTCTGGTTGAGATTCACAAAGATCAGTGTGATCACCTCCTTCATCCTTATTTGACGGTTGTGATGTGTTTAGAGATTTTTCATAGTCTTCTCGAGTCAGATATGGTTGAGTGCAGTCATCACCGAAGTTCATAACATCATTATCCGAATCTTCGAAGTCTTGAAAATCGTTTGCTCTTATGAAATTTTCGTTCTTTAAGGGAGCTTGTGTTTTTTTATCCTCATTTTTTATTTGCCTTTGTTGGTTCGGGGGGTTGGGGTTCCTCTTGAAATCCTTTTTGGGGAAAGAGTCATCTTTGGCCTGTTCGAGCTCCATTCTGGATATTTTATTTGACAGTTCTTTAATTACTCTGGCTATATCGTCCACCCTATCGTCTGCGGATCTATTAGACCCTGAAGGACATGCTTGTTCTCTAAAGTGTTTGGTATCTCGGTTTCCAGTTTCTAGTTTAGCTTTAAGCTTACCCGAAGCCATCATATTAGACTCTATTTCTACTGCATCGTCCTGCATTCGATTTATGGTGGCTCCCCTTCTTTCTCGCAAAAGGAGTGCAAAATCTGGTGAAAGTTACTTTGGCCACAGGTTGGGACGATTTAACCTCGGCTGGGATTTTATTGTACAGTTTGTTGAATCTCTGAATAAATTCCATGAATGTTTCTGAGTTATTTTTTCTTAAAGACCCAAATTCAGTTAAATAATATAAATGGTCTTTTCTCTCGCCCCATTGTCTGAGGAAAGCATCTTCCAAAGCATCATAAGACAATATATAAGCTGCAGGTAGGCTCCGAAACCAAGTTCGGACATGACCTTCGAAGGTTTGGACAAGAAGTCTCGAATATACATCCTCATGTTCGATACCTATAATTTCAGCGAATTGATCAAAGAAATTAATATGTTATGTCGCGGTTAGATCCCCTTCCCCGGTGAATTTTGGTAAATTTTTTATGTAATTTTCGGGAAGGTCGTGTAGAGGGACGGGCAATACTAAGGGAGCATATCTGGCTGCAACTTTTGCAAAAACTCTGGGAGGGGGGGGCAAGCCCTTAGCCTCTAGCTCCTCCTAGAGGGGCTCCTCCCCCTCCTCCTCTGATAAACCCTCCACCTCCTCCTACAAACCCTCCACCTCCTCCTCCGACGGCTTCCATCATTATTTGTGGAAAGTTATAAAGGGGGTTTTGGAAAATTAAAAGTGACTCTTTGTTTTCTTCGTGAAGAGGGAAATCCGACGAGGAAAGATAAGGAACGCGAGGACTCAGTTCCTCGGATTTGCAAGAGATGAAATCAGGAGAACCGACGGGTGTGGAAACCGAGTGTGTAACACACTCTTCAAAATTTGGCGAAGTCGGGAAATTCAACTGAAGGGAAGATGGTATGTCAAAAGTCGGCGAACTTTCAATAGGGCCCTTTCCTTTGTGTACTAAGGGGATTGTCGGATGAATCTCACTCCTAATTTCAGAGCAGTTTGGCATTGAAACTTTAGTATCAAAGAGAGGATTGAGCGAAGTTGAGGGTTTGGAAGAACTCTTAGTCTTTGGTGGTGGGGTTTTAAGTTTGTAAACTGCAGCGGTTGGCTTAAGAAATCCTCTCACCTTTAGAATTTTTCGGGATCGGTAGCAGGCGTAATCTACTTACCATCCGGGTTTTGTCTGGTATTCCTTCGACCAGATGCCAGTTTATTATTCGTGGAGTCGCCAAGTGAAAGATTATGAAGCCTTAAAATTTGTGTACTCTTTGTTCACTATCAAAGGGTAACACTTTCAACGAAAAACAAAGTTTGTTTTCCCAGGGAAAAAGATTTCGTAACTTCAGTCCCCGGCAATGGCGCCAGAAAGATGTTGTTCTAGAGTCTGTACTTAAGGCTTAGAAGTATAGTGTCTAGGCATCCGAAAGTGGGTAAAATGTGGAGAAGGGAGAAACATCAACCTTTGGTAAAGGAAACTAGGGAAGATTTATACGTTAGCGTTGTCTAGCTTCCAACTGTTCCTGGATAGTTATATCTTGTTCAATGGCTGCCCATGAACGTTCAAGTTCGACCCAGTTAGTAGTTGTTTTAAGAATGGTGTCGAAAAGTTTTAAGTCAATGTGCGTTTGGTTTGATAATCTCGGTTCGATATTGGGCTGTGTTGGTACAGGGACAGTCATGGAGGAACATTAAAAGTAGGAAAAACTTCAGAGAGAGATTAAATGTTGTCTCAATTTGGTCGATAAAAGAGAATTTACGGTTCAGGAATAAAATAGGGATGCAAATCAAAGGCTCTTTCCCGTAACTGTATTATATTTTAATAAAAAGTATGAGGTGGGAGAAAAACATTTAGTTGTCTATGGTGTAAGGCTCCTTTCAGGGGAGAATCTCACGTAAAAATAGAAGAGGAAAATTTTTAAGGAAATAACCGATGTAGGAGAGAATATGTGTAAAATTCTGTAAATGTGGACTGGTCTTACACCCACTGATAGCTGGTACAGAGGAAAAATAGTAAACAATTACAAAAAACAAAAATTCATTAGTTATAGTAGTGGTCGTACTAAATTATAACGAAGCACATCAGTTAAGAATATGAAATGAAATGAAATATGAGATACAAGGAAACAAACTTGTAACACAGTCGTGACGGAATTGAGAATCTTCAGGTTTGCTTTGTATTAACTCTCAAATGTAAAAAACTCTGTTACAATCGACACAAAAAGGTCCAGCCTTGTTTATTTCCTTTTGTGGTATATTTATACAATTTTACAAATAAGATAGAATCTCAATAGTCACCAAATTTCGGTTATGACAGGGCTGAAAGCAATCGCTTCATTTCTCCTTCTCTATCTTCACTTGGTGTCGAACGTTTTTCGTTGCATGGGCTCGGTATAGGCGACACATATTTCAACCAGCTGAGATATTAGCCACGACGGTTCTGCTTGACAGTTGGATTCAAAGAAGTAACATTCTCAGGCTAACTGTTGTAGCCTATCTTCCATCTGTCCATCTATGATGTCGATGGTGCATAATTGCGCATTGGATTTAATCATGCATTTATCTACTTGGATTATATCCACCATAGTCATCTGAGAAATATCGACCGAATCTCTTTCTTCTTTTTCCTTCAGATCAAGCGATATCTTTTCCACGTTCATTTGCATCAACGTCTCGGCATTACCTTCGTTGTCAATGCCTAGCAGCTCGTCGTCTATAGAACTAAAGGCTTCCTCTAAAGAATTGGTTATTTTTTTGGCTTGCTGCTTGCCTTCGGCAATTTTATGCTCCCATTCCTTTAATAGAATGTTTCCTCTGGTTTTCTCTGAAATGGTGAAACTGGGAGTACCTGCCGAAGCCATGTTGTTCATGGCTATCACAGCCTTCTGGAAGGCAACCCGAGCTGCTTCGGCATCGCTTTCTCTGGCAGATAAGTTCTCGAAAACCTAATTGACAAACAAACAGTTGTCTCGGATCGCTTCTACCTTGGCGAGAAAATTTCTCTATGCCATAGAGACTCTTCTCCGAATCTCGATCACCTGGGATTTGAACATCCTGAAGTTTATCATTCTGCTCTCGGCGGTCTCCACTCTAGCCCGCAGTTGTTCGATCAAATCCCTTTGTTGGCTTGCTTTCATTCGACCATCCCGGACCACCATATGTGCTTGCTCAAGCTTAGTTTTGAGCATCTCTATCTCATTTTTATCGGCCAATCTGGCCTGCTCTATTCCCACGCTCACCTGGTCTTTAGCATTCTCTGTTGTTGTGGCCAGTCTGGCTTCAAGGGTCCTAATTAGGTGATTTTTTCTTTTAAGTTGGTTCTTTAAGAGCCTGACTGAGAATTGATTCGCTGAGGCATATGCTCCTAGTGTCCCTACTATTTCAGTAGTGAATTGCTCATTTTTCTTGTCCTTTCCATCAGTTATGACTTTATACTTCTTGGCAGTTGACTCTCCTTCCTAGTAGAATTCCCTTTTTACTACTGCCTTTCTCTTCTTATCAAAGAAAAACTCATTCAGAGGGAGTTCTTCCACCCTTATTGGCCTCAATTCTTCATTGAATATCCATCCCGCCTTGATATTTCCCTGCATTGACTGCAAGGGGGTAACTATTGTGATAGGTTCCCCGATCTGTTTCGTAGATTTTCCTGGAGTAGCGACCGGACTCTGCTTCTTTGGCGGGTCGGGAGTCTTTATCTCTGCCTATGAACTCTGTTTCTTTGACGGGTTTGGAGTCTTTTTCTCTGCTCCCGGACTCTTCGTTTGTTCCCCCTCGTCCTTGTGCTTTCCTTGGTTGGGAGTCACATCCTTCAAACCTTCTGCATCCTTCTGTTTCATCTCTGAAATACCTGGACCCTCACCTCGCAACACTGTGGGGAGATAGCTACGTCAATGTTCCTGGAACTTCATAACATCGACTCTTTCCTCGGGTGCCAAGGATTATATTCGGGCTAGAATCTCCTCATAGGACGTTTCTCCTCGGAAAATTTCATCCGAGGGTGAATTCTCATGCTCAAATCTTTTGAGCCCGCAATTTTCCAAATGATCGCTCACTACCCTCTGTGGATCGTGCTTCTTGTATTCGATGGAGACCAAATTTAGGTCTTCCAGGGCTGTCGCCTTGGCTTTGGCATGCTTTAAATCTACTAAAGAATAAGAATTCAAATGAACAGGAAAAGATGGCCATACCTTCTTCAAGTACCCTTTAAGTTCTTTGCTTACACCACCAATTACTATTTGTCAGGAAACCTCGCGATAAGCCAGCTTGTCGGGAATGAAAAATGGCGGTGCGTGCGGGGGAACAGAAGCCCCGAAAACTCTGAGGTATGAAAATTCTGCTTCTACATACCAATCTGCAATGCTGCTCAGATTTGTTACTATGTTGTTTGAGATCCAGGGTGGCGGGTAACCAAAAATGGCGACATGCAGGGGCACCATCACCCAGTTAAAAATTTCATACGCAAAATTTTCCGCTTTGTTTTCCCATAATTTTTTATGATATACATGTATGGGTTCATCTTCGGCCAGAGTCCAACTCCAACTCATTAATGGAAATGGTGTCATAGAACAAATTACATCCATAATGTATGCTGACATGAAGAATGACGACGCCTTCCCATTCTCCTTCTACTCCTAATACTCTTTGACCTGACTGGTCAAGCTATCCGAAAGCATCTTTGCCCAGTCAAAGGAACTGCCATTGACGACCCGAAACATTAGAGGCACCCATGCAAGCAAAAAATGTGAGGTGTCTTCTCTCCCATACAACCTGCATGTCATCATGGCTACGTATTTGTGTTGCAGTTCTAAAGAAGCGAGTGAATATATGTCGTGGCTATCAGCTCTGAACTTCACGGTTTTCGAAACCCAATACTTTATCAAACTGGACATGGTTTTATCATACTGTCCACATTCCTTCTCCTTGAACTCATCCAAGAACTCAGCGCCATATGTATAGTCGGACATCGTGGGTAGCTTATACATGGTTTGCAGATTCTCCGGCCTGAAAGTCTCGATGGTGACTCTCTGCTCGTTCATGATAGTCCTGGTCGGTACGTCTACATGATCCAACGCCCATTGGACCATGTCATAATATGGAAGCAACCCCGGCCTGGCTGCTATTCTGTGTATTCCAGATTGGACGACTATTTTGTACTTGGTGGTCATATCATATTTTTCGTTGTCGCTGGAGTCGTCAGAATAGTCCACCAATTCTGCCTGTAGAACATCCGAAACGAACGACCAATTCAGGACTGAATCGATACTTCGAGGTGAAGTATCAGAGACATTGTCCAGGCCTTGTCCCGAAACCTCAACATTCACCTTTGATGCTTTTCGCGGTGCCATGGCTGGAGATTGCGTCTTATCTCTTATGCGATAGAAATGTGTATACATACATAAGTCAGCGGCTCAGAGATAATGTGCTCTGCGTAATATGAAATGCATTTGTTAAAATGAACCACAACTCTTATATATATTTGAAAATTCGGTACCTTTCAGAACAAGTCTGTCAAATCATATTCAGAAATAAATTTTGCCGTAAAAATCTGATCTTATATTAGTCGATTTACCCTATTTCCTCATTAATGCCATAAATTTTGGCAGTTTAAAACACCGGTGGCGTATGAAAGACTAAGGCTTCCTTGTAAATCGTGCAGACATCAAAACGCGGGATATGTATGGGTTTAGCTTAATTTATCCAATTTACCAACATTAATCAATATTTCGATACTCGTTATATCAGGGATTTTACTTTAACATTTTGAGTCTCTAACACTCGAGACTGGGAAGATTGATTTTGGTTAATAAAAGGTAATCGTGATTTGGGGCTTGATTAATTTTATAATTATTATATTCGCCATATCACGACTCGGAGCTTCGAAGATAAGTTTCTGGGAGATTTACATGCCGAGTTGTGAAACCGCAAGATCGCGACAACATGACTTAATTAAAGGGAAGATAATCTTGGATTAAGTGATTAATTAATCATGTTATAACCGCATCGTGATTTTGCGAGTCGAGGTTCAGACGGTGTAACTTTCAAAAAGGACAACGCCAAGAGAATCTTTTACCACGGTTAGCTTTTGCCTTTAACCTTGACCTAGGTTAGTCAAATAAGGATCTCGTGTTCTTGGCTATCGAAGCCAAGACAATAAGTTTTTGGGTTTGGCGAACGCCGAGGTGTGAAACCCTGACGACGTTTAATCATGGGTTAGCTAAAACTTTACCCTCATTACTGTCTTGAGTAAAAAATTAAAACGACTTCACTGTTTCATGGCTTGGGACATGTGAACTACATGACTTATAGTATCCGACCTGTGAGATCCCTAAGTAGAACCAAAGAGGAAACATTTTTACGAAAGGTAGGACTTGTTTTGAGAGTAGAATAATCATCGTTGCTCGCGTGATAAGGCTTCAGAGATCTAGATATTTCAGAGGGAAATTATGAAAACCATCTTTAGATTTCAAGCATTAAGAATGAAAACTATGACATGCTATAAAAACAAGGGCGGATCCAACACCTAACACGTTTTCAAAGTGAAATGATGAGATATTAGTGCATAAGGTACTTCTTGGTATGCTACGAAGTTTTAGGTGAGTTGGTAGTAGTTAAATATGACATCCGTCTTGACCTTCAAACAATTTAAAATGACATAATGGAACTTTTTTACACACCTTGGAGACAAGACATATGATGATGATGATTTTTAAGACCAGGGGTGTGACCCATGCAGACCCTTACTCCTTTCATGATGATGAACAATATCATGATACCAAATCTTTTTTCAAAGACTAAAATCACAACTATGCTCATGGAAAAATAAAACATGAGTTATGACATGAGACATAAGTTCAAAACCTAAAAAATTAAAAACCCTATGACTCAAACCTAGAAATATAACAATATTTTGACCCCTACACATCCTATGTTCTAACATCTGGCTCCATAGGGGATGGAGACCTCCATGTGAGGCTCCAAGAACATGCAGTTCCAGTGTCTTATCAATTGGGAAAGGAGTCATTATTGAAAGAAAACAGAACTAACTAAAGACTGTTATTTACAATGAAATGAATCCACCCATGGATTTTAGAAAAAAAAAATTCTTTAGAAAATTCCCATTGACTGGGCCACCGGGAATTTCAACATTTTTCAAATTATGCAACTTAAAAGTATTATTTTGAAAAACTTCAGAAATTTTAAAAGGACCAACCCAAAGGGATTCAAATTTACCATGTCTTCCCTTATCTTTCCTTTTAGAATCCCATTTGAGTACCAAGTCTCCAAGATGAAAATATTCCTTCTTCACCTTCTTGTCAAAAACTTCTTTGATTTTTTGTTGATGACTTTGTGCTTTGTCAAAGAGTTTCTCTCTAGTTTGTTGTACTTCCACAAGTTGATGCATCTTCCTAATCATGTCATCTAGTTCCCCTTCTTGATCTTGAAAAAAAAATTCCACATGTAAAGCTAATTGAGCATGGAAAACAACTTCAGCTCCATAGACCAACTGAAATTGTGTGGTGCCAATTGACCTTTTGGTGGTTACTCTGTCTGCCCATAGGAAAAACTTCAAATTTGAATCTCATGACTTCTTATTATCTTCCAACAATTTTCTAATGATCTTAACTATGATTTGTTTGGAGGATTCTGCTAATCCATTACCCCGAGGGTAATATGGAGTGGAGTGGATAAGTTGAATACCAATTTTTTCACAGAACTTCACCAGGGGCTCATCCTTAAAAGTTGTTGCATTATGATCGACAATTTTATTTGGGCAACCAAACCTTGATAGAATATCTTCCAAGAATCCAATAATTACTTTGTGTGTTGCATTCCTGGTGGGAATGTCTTCTATCCATTTGGTAAAGTAATCAATAGCAGTCAAAATCCAACAGTGTTGGCCACTTGAGGTTGGATGAATTTCTCCAATAACGTCTAGTCTCCACTGCTAAAAAGGGCCAGATACCATTATGGGTTTCATAGGTAAAGATTTTAGTTGTTGCTTTCCTGAGAAATTATAACATTTGTCATAATTCATGATATTTGCACACACATCAGTGAATAAACTAGGAAAGAAGTATCGAACTCTAAGTGTCTTGTATGTTGTAGTTCTCTAGAAGTGATTACCTCCACATAAAATCCCATGACATTCAGTCATAGTTTATTTTTCCTCTTCTAGATCTAAACGTCTTTAAATAACCCCTAAAGGATCTTTCCAATACATAACCTAATCAACAATAAAATACCTAAATACTTTAAGTTTCATATCCCTTACTTTGGTCTTCTCAAGTCCACTGGGAGGATGTAAATTTTGTAGGAAATAGATGAGGTATTTGTACCAACTGCATTCTGCTAATTTTGAGTTGATTTGCAGGTTGTTGTTAGGAATATCATATTTTTGATTTACAAAATTAGCACTCATTAAATTCAATCCTAGTTCCTTACAATTATATTCAGCTAGCAATCTGGATAAACCTTGACCTTTTACTTGCTTGGTGGGTTTCACCTCAAGATCAAATTCCAAAATATTAGCAATCCACTTACTTCTTTTCCCATCTACATATGGCTGAATCAGAATTTATTTTACAGATATTGAAGGAACATAAGAAATAATTTTTTAGTGAAGAACATATACCCTGAAATATTTTAGAGCTTTTCCTAAAGTATAATCGTGTTTCTCCATGGTATCATATTTGACTTCAACATCTCTCAAAGCCCTACTGAAAAAAGAGATAGGATTCTTGTCAACACAGGGGCAGACCCAGGGTTCATCTCCAAGAGTGCACCAACAAGCCCTAACTACTATCCCTTTTGGCAACACCTATGAGGCAAATGCAGTCTCACCCAAAGAAACTATGAGGGGGTTGCAGGAAAGAGATGTCTACAACCAGAAGGAATGCAAAGTGGATTCACAACAACCAACACACACAATCTAGTATTCTTTATCTTCTTACAACCTACTGCGCTAGTTATATCTCATATCTAACAAATTATCATCATAGCAGCATATCAAATGACAAAGAACATACCATCAATAACACATGACACAAGATATACGTGGTTCACCCTCTCTCTAGGGCTACATCCACAGAAATGCTCTTTATAATGTATTAATATGAAAGCATACAGTTATGATATGCGCCCTTAGCTAGCAGATCTTCTCTTCTTCTCTCTCTTTCTCTCATTTTTCTCCCTTTTTCTCCCTTCCCTGCACACCCAGCTACAGGGTTGATATTCGCACCCAGTTGAAGATCTTACAACATAGACTAATCTCATGATACAATACTTCTCTCTCAATAGCAATCTCTCCTCACAACATTCCCGAACTCTCTATCAATGATAATAATGACAACAACAACCCATCCCAGGTCCTTTAGAACTCTATTTATACATCACAATAGTTCTCAGACACCTTTAGGCTAAAACCTAAGTGTCAAAACCCTAGATACCAAAACCCTAGGTGTCTAAAACCCTAGGTCAACTTGACCCGCATTTTTAGGGCTTCGCCAGCCTATCTTTCCTTCCTTCTCATGCAGTGCTCCAAAGAATTCAACGGTGGATTTTTCCTCTTATGGATTTGTCCACAATCCATATTCCTTGTTGATTTGTCATCCTCAATCTCTCATCCAACAACTTGATTTCTCGGACTTCGCTCCATCTTTTCTGCTCTTTTTCTCACTTCGACCCAGTAACAGTCACTGTGTCTTCCACGCAGTTCAAATTTATTCCTTCTTCCTTAATCTTCTCTTACTTCCATACCCAAGGGCCAATAGCAACCCAACACTCACCTGTGACTCATCCCGAGGAAATTCAGATCTGATCCTTCTTCTTTACTTCGTCTTCAGACTGTGCAGGGTAGACTTTCCTTTCTTCTCTATGCCTCCTTTCCTTCCTTGTGAAGACTGTATTTTTTGTGTCTAGTACCCAGTTTCAACTGTACCTGGTACTTAGACCCTTTTCCTTATGCTTTTACTAAGAGTTGCGGGGCAGTTGGTTGTCATAATACAATTTCAACCGGCTCCCATTCACCAAGCCTTCATTCCATTCTCCATTCAAATTATTCAACTGTGCAGCTCCTCCTTCTGTAACATAGGAAACCTCATATGATCTGAGATATTGTGTTTGGAACTTCCCTGGATGCTTCATGAAATTACTGTCATATACCGGTACCAAATCACCTTCCTTAAATGCCTTCTTCTTGATATGTCTGTCATGGTAGGCCTTCTCTTTCTTTATGGACCTGCTGATGGAATCCTGCAATGAATCTGTCTTCTTCAAGTTCAACCAACTGTGCAAGCCTCTCTTGAACAACGCCAGCGTCATCCATTTCTATAAAGGAAACAATTCTTAGGCTTGGTACAAAATATTCCATTGGGACAATGGCTTTGAGGCCATAAACCAACTTAAAACGGGTTTTCATTATTAGCTTCTTGCAAGTGGTTCTATAGGCCCATAGTACTGTTGGTACTTTTAAATCCCAGTCATCCCTATTGACACTGCAAATATTTTTTAGCATTGTCTCCAAGATCTTGTTGAATGCTTCAACTGTCCCATTCACTTATGGATGGTAAGGTGTGATCTTCTGATGATGAACTGCAAATTCCTCAATCAAAGCTTCAATTGTCTTCTTGATAAAATGTGTGCCTTGATCGCTCATAAGGATCTTCGAGCATCCAAACTTGGTTACGATGTCATCGAATATGAATCACACAGCTATAGTTGCACTACATCCCTTAACTGCTCTTTCTTTGGCCCATCTAGTCAAGTACTCTGTCGCGGTGATTATGTACCTTACTCCGATGTGCTTTCCTGGTGGGTTTATAGGTCCCACGAAGTTAATGGCCCATTTCTCAAATTCTTGTAGGGTCAGTTGTGGTGCTAATGGTATTTCTTCTCTTTTGAATGGTTTCCCAACTCTTTGGCATACATCGCAGGCTCTATAATAGTCCTTAGCATCTCTGTGTAGGGTAGGCCACCAAAGGCCAACTCTAAGAACCTTCTGCGCAGTTTATTTCCCTGTGTAGTGTCCTCCTTCAATGCCTTCATGAGCTTCGGCAAGGATCAATGGTCGCTCTACTTCCATAATACACCTCCTCAATATCTCATCGGGTCATATTTTGTATAGTTGTCCAGCTATAAGTGAAAAGTCTGCAACATTCATTACTAGTTGTTTCTTCTGGGGAATTGTATACTCACTAGGTGCCATTCCTTTTGACATGAACTAGACTATTTATGAAAATTGATCATCAATCTTTCTGATGGCTAGAAACTATGCATCTGAAAGTGTATCCTCCAAGCTAGTAGTCTCTTCTCCATGTTCCAACCTTGACAAGTGATCAGGACCTTTGTTCATTCTCCCTGGCTTAGTTGCGATTTCAAAATCATATTCCTGAAATAGAAAAAGCCATCTGCATATTCTCCCCCCTAACACTAGCTTGTTGACTAGGTATTTCAACACGGAGTGGTCAGTAAACATTTTAAAGTGTCCTCC
>SNQJ01S0019246.1:108363-123369 GCA_010110895.2 Picea sitchensis | reverse complement strand
CCCGACTCTTGGAGTCACGAAGTCCCGAGTCACAAGATCGCAATGTGATCTGGGCTATTGATCAAAGAGGACAGGTGGCAGAGATATGTCCATTTCGCGTATCGGGGATTCGTAAGTTTGAAGGTGGAAGACCCGACTCTTGGATTCACGAAGTCCCGAGTCACGAAATCATGATGGGATCTAGGCCGTTGATCAAAGAGGACATGTGGCAGAGATATGTCCATTTCGCGTATCAGGGATTCGCGAGTTTGGAGGTGGAAGACCTAACTCTTGGAGTCATGAAGTCCCGAGTCACAAGATCGTGATATGATCAGGGTCGTTGATCAAAGAGGAAGGATAGTCGTGGGATCTGGCATCTCGATACATCGCGTATCGGGGGTTCGTGAGTTCAGAGTTTCAAAGGAGTCATTTACGACTTCCTGAATAGCGAAGTGTCGAGAGTTGAGCACGAGAAAACACGTGGAAAAATTTCCTGGTTGGGCCCGCATGATTGACGGGTGGACACGAGTCGCCTAGATAAGGGAGTCAATGTTCTGTTGACTTCTCACGTCTCGGGGATTCGCAGGATAAGAGCATGAGAGCTCAACCTTGGGACTTGCGAAGTTGCGAGTAGCGAGAACGCGAGAAGGAAAATAAGTATCACTTCTCGGGGGTTCGTGAAGGGAAGGTGCCAAGATTTGACGCTAAAACTCGCAAAGTGGCAAGTTGCGAGAAGTGCAAAGAGGAAGTCAACTATTGTTGACTTTCACGTCTCAGGATTTTGGAGAAGAAGAGCACGAGAGCTCGACGTTCAACCTGCGAGGTTGCGAGTAGAGAAAAGTGTCAAAGAGAAGTCCCGAAGGAATCTGGACCATCCATCCAGGGAGATGCGTGGTGAACGGTCAGAGCTCAGAGAAAGTTCTGAAATCCTATGGATCATTGGATCCACACTACCAAGGACCATTGATCTCCTACACGGATCCCCATATCAGAATTTGGAGATTTGCATGACATGAGTTTTTGGGATCATTGCATCTCGAACCCCCGGGCACCGAAATCCCAAAAGGATCCAAACCGTCGGATCAAGGGAGGCTTACAGTCGTTGATCTCCTTTGGAGGGAAACTTGGGAGACTTCGTGGATTTTGGGGATTTGAATGGGAAAGGAAGAAGTCATGCATCGCGATTTCTCGAATCGCAAAGGGTCGGTAAGGTCTTTGCCGATTTAAGCACGGGGTCACGGAATGTGGTCACGAGGACAAGACCCAAACATGAATCTTATACTCACTAACCCTTTCAGGGTTCAGCGCTTCGTTGTGTCGGGGTTTGCAGAGTCGAAAGACTCGACACTCTGGTAGCGCTGAGCTGCGAAGAGCAAAAGGATGCCATACTTGTTCAGCCTGTGGTCGTTACCCATGATCACATAGATGTGGACATCTCCATTCTACCTTTAAGATTGGACTCACTGTATCACTGAGTCGTGAAACACGAGAAGGCGCCTGGTTTGTTTGGCCTGTGGTCCTAACCCACGATTATAGGGAGGTGAATAGGGAAGAACTAGCCTGCGCTAGACCCCCGTAGGACTTCGTGTATTCTGTTCCTTGAGGAAAAGAAAAAAAAATTATTATGTCGTAGTGGGTGTGTTACAACCATGGCTAACCCTTCTCTTTCAGTGGTGGTGTAATTGATCTCGGATGTTGATAGCTTCCTGCTATCAAATGCTAATGGGTGGTCGATTTCTCCTACTCCTAGTTGTGCTAATACATCTCCTAATGCAATAGAATATGCATAGACATGCACGTGAAATTCCTTACTCCAATATGGGAAAACCAGAGTAGGCACAGTAACCATTTTCTGTTTCAGTGTGTCGAAGCTCTGTTGGCATTCTTCTATCCAGTGAAATTGATAGTCTTTCTTCAAAAGATTCTCCATGGGTGTTGTAATCTGGGCATAGCCTTTAATGAACTTCATGTAATATCCTGTTTGTTCCAGTGCAGTGCGCAGTTGTTTGAATGAAGTAGGAGGGGGTAGATCAACTATGATGGAAATTTTAGATGGATATACCAGCAATCCCTTCTTGCATATAATATGACCCAACAACACTCCAAATGGTGAAAATAAAATGCACTTCTTTAGGTTTAAGGAAATCTGACACTACCTTCACTTGTCCAACATTAGCCTTAAACATTTGATATGATTTTTCAATAAACTAGAAACAGTCCAATCATCAAAGTATGCTTCTAGAAATTTATGTAAAAACTCCTTGAATGCTTCAACCACCACCCTGGAAAATCTAGTTGAGGCATTCTTCAATCCAAATGGCATCACTGTATATTGGTAGGATCCCCATTCTGTTGAAAATGTGATCTTATGGAGATCATCCTTGGCAATCCATATCTGATGGTATCCTGAGAATCCATCTGGAAAAGAATATACCTCTTGTCCTCCCACATTATCTAACACTTCTTCAGTGAATGGTGTAGGGAAGGGGTCATGCAAACAGGCATCATTCAGCTTCCCGAGATCTATGCAAATCCTGATCTCTCATGTCTTCTTGTCTTGTACCACCATAGGTCTTATCCATTTTGATTCTTCCACGGGTTCTATGATCCCTTCTTCCAGCATTCTGTCGAGCTCAATTTTCAATTTCTCCTTATATAGGGTTCAATCTGTAGGGTCATTGTTTGATTGGTCTTGCATCTGGATTCAAATGGATCCTCATCTCTCCCATAGTCCCTTTAATACCCTTCATATCAGTGAACTTGGTTTGAAAAAATTCTCGATATTCATGCAGTAATTATGTAATCTTGTCAATAGTGCTAGCATCCCAATAATCTCCAACATTTGCAAGCTTCGACGTTTTCTCTATCCCAATATTAACTTTCTTGATCTTGATCAGTTATCCAATGAAAGGTAGCTCAACTCCTGGTCCTTCTATGTCTCTTTGGCCTTCTGTTTCGGCGATGTTAACCTTCCTAGAATCATCGTCTTCATCAGCATTGATGTTGTAACAACCTTGCAGTTTCTAGAGAGGTGCAGTCCATTCATCCTCCTCTTGCTCCAAAGGGAGGCTAGAGGCCTCCTTAAACAATTTATGTCTTACAATCTGTAATGCTTCGTCTACTAAAGGATATTGGCTTGCAAATAGGAAGGTATTTACAAAATTTTGGGTCATACCTTCCCAATCTATAGTAATGAGGCGCAACTCTTCTTGAATATACCAGTTGATAGGGGTGGTGTCCAGTGTGTTAATGAATTTGTGCACCCACTTCTCTTGAGGAATATTGCTCTAGGATTCTTCCCAACTTCCAACATGGTCCTTTGGACAACTTCGACCTATATACCGAACTTCGCATCCTTCTACTTGTACTGAGAACCACACTATCATCAAAGTATGACATTGTACCCAGTCTATAATGTTGTTTTTGTGTGCCCCCCACCATCTTGTTGGTGTGGCTTTCAGGGCCTCATCCATTGCCCACAATATTTTTTGCGTTGGTACACTTTCTTCAAAGTCCTATAAGAAGGCTTATAAAGGATTTAGTCCATCAAAAGTGGGTAAGTTACTTACTATTGTGCCGATCCAGTGGACTTCTTTGGTTAGTCTAGCGCATATCCTTGTAGATAATTCGTACATTTTGTTCTGCCAGTTCTCCAATGCTTCTTATGAATCTGATGAACATGTGTTGTCACTTTGCCAGCTTAAGTTTCCATCTATTGTAGGATTAATGTAATCCTGCTATCTGGTGGTTAATTTGTATATGTTTTCCAGTTCATATACGCAGTCTTCTTCTCTGATGGAATTTTTGTATCGCTAGCCTTCATATGGATCTAAAGGTGCAATGACCCTAAGGCCATATCCTTCAAACATCATTCATATTTTATTTAAATAAACCACAGTGGAGTTATTGAAATCCCAATCGATTCCTAATAATGCAGGGTAAGGACAACTATCTCAATTACCTCAAAATCTGCAAACATCCTTACTATGTCGATGTCCACAGGGACATGTTCCAGTATTCCAAAGGGGCTTACAGCTTTTTGATTAGCCACCCTAAGCCTGATAGGGGAATAGATCAACTTAGGTTTTCCCATCAGTGCCCAGGTCTACTTTGTCATGACATTGACCTCCGACCCTAAGTCGAGGACCACATAGTCTATAGCATACTCTCCAATTTGAGCATTCAAGTGTAATTCCTTATTTGTCCTTCTCTTATTGGATAGTTGATGTACTGCTTTATTAAGTAAAGGATATACCCTTCCTATCTCATATTGTCTAACCAAATTTTGTAATTCTTGTATAGATTTCTCATCTTTAATCATCTCTATAAACGTATACAACAAACTGACAAGTTTATTTTCTTCTTTTCCATCTCCGGGTGAAGCAGACTGATCGAATGCTAGAGGCATTCCACATTCTCTTAATTATGATCATTTCTTAGATGAAGAGCCTTGTTCTCCCCTGAATTCTCTTCTTACCTCCTCTAATATTTGTTTTTCTTTCTTTGCATCAAAATTTTGTGTCTTCTCTGCAGCTTTTCTGACTCTTGATTCTTCTGCAGTCTTTCCTTGGGTCATCCTATCTTCTCCTATAACAAATCCTCCTCTAGTGATAAAAATGACTCTAGGGTCTACTCCGCGAGGTTTTTCTTTGATCAATTGTATCTACGGATTTTGCTGAGGTCCCCATTTCTCTTTAAGTTTAACCAACAATGTTGGACATTCCTCGATAACATGTTCGAATGAATTGTAGTAGCTGCAAGTCGTACAAGGGTTCTGACAGTCCCTTGCCAAGTTTCTTGGATGTGCACAATTATAACATATTATCTATCCTTGAACTTGACCCATACCTCCTCCTTGTCCTCTTCCTCTGAATCCACCACGAGGGTTGAAGTTTCCTCTCCTAGGGGATTTATACTGCGTAGTGTTTCCTTCTTGTTTTACTTCGCCTTGAATGTCGTATATATCCCTTGACCTTTCATGCATGATATCGTAAGCCCTACAATCCCTATCATCATGTCCCATGAACTTACAGAATGTGAAATACAATTTTTTGGGTGTTTGAACATTTTTTTGCATGTAGTAGCCCTCACCAAGGCGATGTCTATTTTTGCATACCTTGCACTAGGGTAGGGTAACTTGTTTCAAGGGGCTCAGATCTCCAAAGGCCAAGTATTCATAGAATAGGGGACAATGTTCCTTTTCATGGCCTTCTTATCTGCATCTGACACACCAGATGTCTTCTCTTTTATATTTTCCCTTGTCCTTCTTCATATCTTCGACCTGCAATGACAAACTAGTTAGTTGACTCAAGATTTGACTCATACCTGAACTGGATTATCCCATACGGGTTGATTCTAGCTTCATGGCGATCTCTAGTGCCTCACCATGCGAAGAAATATTTTGTTGCATCAGAGGAACTCTAATGTGTGGTAAGAGGGCAACAATGAACTATTCTTTGTTCTATTCATCTGGAATCTAAAAAGTCAATCGGCCTTTTAAGGTATTGAAACTCTAATCGAATTCCAAAATAGGTTCATCTACTTTCTTCTTGATCTCTTTCAGCTCCGTAATACATTGTGACTTCGACTTGGGTTTCTTGAACTCTGCAATAAAGGCATTCTTAATCTCATTCATAAGCTTAGGTTGTACAAGTCCTTGGACAAGCTTCATGTACCATCTCAGTGCACGATCTCTTAAGGTAGTACTGAACTGAGCTCTTTTAACAGTTTCATCGATGACATTCTTAATATTCCATATGACTTCACATAGGAACCAATTTTGATTAGGATCTTCAAATCCATCTCCCCTAAAGATAGGGAGCCTCATCTCATCTACCATAGAGCTTCCTACGTTTCATGTCTGAGTATATGTTGAAATGCTAGTAATAGTACTCTAAGGACTCTGGTGACTCTGACTATTCTGATTGCTTAGTGTTGCTGAAACAACAGGAGGAGAAATAGTACTTACTTCAATGGTCTGCATAGTTCCTGAATTTTCTAGCTCTTCCCGACAAGGTTCTTCAACTTCCTTTTCCTCTGCCCTAATGGGTTATGAATAATATTCGTCCATCAGATATTCCACTTCTCCACTGTGGAAACCCTCGTCCCCATGGTTCTTCTTAAACAAGTTCGCAAGATGAACTTCTCTGAATTCTCTGCCACTGCACACATGTCCATCCTTTTTGTCGATGTCGTTGTCCGAATTCTTGAACATTAGCTTTTTCGAATCCGTCTAACTATTGTATATTCAAGATGTTCTTCTCATGCAATAGCATCTTGATCCTCAACATCAGAAAATGTAAAATTTTTCCTCTAGGTCCCTTAAAGAAATATCTCTCGGCTTGGCTATATGACTCTACTATGTCAACAATAAACTCAGTGATATACCCTCCAATGGTACTATCAAACCAGTGATCTACTGCTCGTGACATGACGTTATCAACTCTCTTGACCTTCTTAATCAAAGCCAATGTCCAAACCACAGGTGGCCTAGATCTGACCTTGAATTGGGTATCTACTAACCTAGCTAACCACTCGTATATCTCTTGATGGATTCCTCCAAAGAAAATCTTGTGTATATCAGTAAATATATACCTTCCTAACCAATACTCTCTACTAAGATTAGGGTTCTTGTTCTGGTCTTCAACGAAGTTTTTTTCTTGATGTTCTATCCACTTCTGAATTTTTGTCTTTGATGGAAACCACCTTGACATTCGCTCAAGAAGATTCTTTTCCTGACAACAAAACCATTTGTTGGCACAGGGGCAGACCCAGGTTTCAGCTCCAAGAGCGCCCCAACAAGCCCTAACTATTGGCCCTTTCGGCAACACCTGTAAGGCAGATGCAGTCTCACCCGAAGAAATTATGAGGGGGTTGCAGGAAAGAGATGTCTACAACCAGAAGGAATGCAAAGTGGATTCACAACAACCAACACACACAATCTAGTATTGTTTATCTTCTTACAACCTACTACTCTAGTTATATCTCAGATCTAACACATTATCATCATAGTAGCATATCAAATGAAAAATAACAGACCATCAATCACACACGACACAATATATACGTGGTTCACCCTCTCTCTAGGGATACGTCCACAGAACTGTGCTTTATAATGTATTAAGATGAAAGCATACAGTTCTAATATGCGCTCTTAGATAGCATATATTCTCTTATTCTCTCTCTTTCTCTCCTTCTTCTCCCTTTTTCTCCCTTCCCTGCGCACCCAGCTGCAGGGTTGATATTCGCACCTAGCTGAAGATATTGCAACACAGACTTCTCTCACGATACAATACTTCTCTCTCAATAGCAATCTCTCCTCAAAACATTCTTGAACTCTCTATCAACAACAATAATGACAACAACAACCCATCCCAGGTCCTTTAGACCTCTATTTATACATTACAATAGTTCTCGGACACCTTTAGGCTAAAACCTAAGTGTCAAAACCCTAGGTGTCTAAAACCCTAGGTCAACTTGACCCACGTTTTTAGGGCTTCGCCAATCTATCTTTCCTTCCTTCTCACGCAGTGCTCCAAAGCATCCAACGATGGCTTTTCCCACTTTTTGATTTGTCCATGATCCATATTCCTTGTTGATCTTTCATCCTCGATCTCCTCATCCAACGACTTTCTTTCTTGAACTTCTCTCCATCTTTTCTACTATTTTTCTCACTTAGACCCAGTAACAGTCACTGTGTCTTTCGCGCAGTTCAAATTTATTCCTTTCGGCCTTGATCTTTGCTTACTTCCATACCCAAGGGACAACACTTCTCCATTCCATATGAATTCTTATGAAGAAGGACAAAAATTGATCTATCATTTGAGGCAAAGGAAAAAATAAAAAATTCCATTGATTAGTTAGGACTAATCAAGACAGGAGCATCAACCAGTGCTTGTTTTATCTTCTCAAAAGAACTCCTAGCTTCTAGTGTCCATTTTACTTGATTTTCTTTTCTCAACATGGTTGTGATGAATTTCACTAACTCAAAAAAGTTAGATATAAATATCCTCAAGAAGTTTATCTTACCTAAGAAGGACTTAATTTCTTTCTTGGACCTTAGGAGAGAGATTTTTGATAGCCTCTACTCTATTTGGGTCAATTTTTACTCCTTTAGTTGAGACAATATGTCCTAGCAAATTTCCTTCCTTCATGGAAAAAAGAGACTTCTTGGGATTAAGAGACAACCCATACTTTTTTCACTTCGGAAACACCTTTTCTAAATGTTGGTAATGCTCTTGATCAAACTTGGAAAACACAGTGATATCATCCAAGTAGATAACCACAAACCTATATTTCTCTACAATAAATGCAATGTCCATTGGACATTGGAAAATTTCCCCTGCATTCATGAGACTGAATGGCATATTGGCATACATGAATGTACCCCAAGGAGTGGTAAATGTTTTATTTTCTCTATCCTCCGGTAACACAAAAATCCGATTGTAGCCTGAAAATACATCAATCATTTAAATCGTGACTGAGCCTGTCACCCTTTGCAAGATATGCTCCATTTTTTGTAAGGGGTAGTTGTATTTTCTGGAACACCTATTTAATTTCCTGAAGTCAACACATAATACGATCTCACCATTATTCTTTCTTATAGGGACCAAATTATCTATCCAATCAGAATATGTCAGAGGAATAATGATATGGGCATCAAGCAATTTTTTGACCTCTTTTTTCATAATGGGCAATAACATAGGGTTGATCTACCTAAGTTTATGTCTGAAAGGTTTGGTGTCATTTTTCAAATTTATTCTATGCTCAATGATGCTAGTATCATAAGTTTCCAAGTCTTCATACTTCCATGAGAAAACATCAACAAATTCTTTCAACAATTTGATACATTCAACCCTTTGATTTTCTGACAAACTACTGGACAATTTAACATATTTGGGTTCCTCTTCAGTGTCTAGATTGCATTATATCAAATATGTACTTTCCTTAGAATCACTCACCTTCATAGAAAAATCATTGTTATCAAACAGTCTCTCCAATGGAACCAGTCCTTTAGGAATGTGATTTCTAGTCAACTGAACAATTTTGTGATCTGGAATCTTGTTCAAAAATTTATCATCTTGTATATTTTTATCATCATCAGGATCTTGGTCAATATGAAGAGAAGAAAATTCATCTATTGTTTCCAAAAACCTCTTTAATTATTTATCATCTTCAAAAAACTTCCAATTCCAGGGATGATTTTAGGGGCTAAATTTCGGGATAATTTTCCATGGTTTTTCCAAAAACGATATTCGCTATTTAAAAAATGATTTGCCCAATTTATATAGGATAAAATTATTTTACTTTAAAAATCGCCAAAATTTTATAAAATCCTTAGAAATTTGAATATTTTTACAAAAATATCGCTAATCATTTATAGTTGCATATGAAGGATTAGTAAGATTTGCCAAGGTTTCTACATTTTAAAATAAATTTCGATCCTTAAAATCATCCCTGACCAATGCTTGACATTATCAGGTATAACAGGTATTTATTTCACCTCAACATTATACTTAGGCTTTGGAGGTAGTGGGATTTTAAAATTGCTTTCTAAAACAACTAAGGAATTAGCCAGTGTATTAGCCTCTCTGGGAACAAAAGATATGTTGAAGGATAAGAATAAATTATCAATGAGGCCCCAAACCTCATTCCTATAAGATTTCATTCTTGGATCCTTTGTTTGATATATTTTTCTGACTTGATGCACAATCAACTCCGCATCTCCAAAAACTGACAATTCTTCAATTTTTCATGTCTTTTGCAGCTCTAAGCCCCAAAACTAAGGATTCATATTCTACAATGTTGTTTGTGGTTTCAAATTCAAGTTTGAAGGACAAGGCTGTGACATCCTAATAAGGAGAAATGAACACTACTCCAACACCAACACTTTCCTTGGAAGATGCACCATCAAAATACCTTTTCCATGTTTGAGCACCCTGTCTAGTTGTTTCATATTTTGTTGATGACTGATTTTTTATTTCTAATTGTGAATGAGGAAAATCAGTAAGATGAAGGATACTAGATACTAAACTAGTATCAACAACATAGATGGGACGATTTTTTGGGTTTCTCTCATCACTGACGATATATGCTAACTGAGCTTCTCTATATAGCCTTATGTGCTCACCCCCAAAGACTGATATGGTAGAATAAGAGAGATCCATTTGCAAAGTCCCTCCTAACATCTTGATCCATGATCTAGACAACAACATCCCAAATTTGGGAGGAACATCTACAACTACAATATCCACATTCAAAAAAATCTAAAATGGGGGAGAGGAGTCGTCTTTGTCATGCACATTCAAAGAAATCTAAAATGGGGGAGAGGAGACGTCTTTGTATTCTACCAGTGGTCCCAATATAATTGCAGGTTTCTCATCCTACAAGTTAACTGAGCCTGTTGAAGAGGAATAAGATTCAAGATGCAACATTTTTGAGATAGATTTCTTAAAATCTTCATTTTTCATCAATTCTAAGAGTGAGATAGGAATTTTCATTTTTTTGGATTTCATTCTCAAAATTAAAATAGGATTTGAGATTTTAGAATTTCCTTTGTCTCTTGAACATGAGCCTTAATGATGGGTTGATTGTTCTTTTCTCCTGTCTCTTTATTTGGTGCAACCACTATCTTGAAACGGGTATCTAATTTTTTAGGCTGAGTAGATGTACTTGGTTTTCCCTCCTTTTGTTTTGACCTCAAATTATACATTTTTTTATATTCATTGGCTTTTTCTCCTTTACTTAACTCATTCAATTGATTGCTCATTAAATACTCTTCGTAAGAAATCTGGGTTAAATGAGGGGAAGAAGTTGTATCTTCTAAACAATGAATTTCTTGGTCTACTTCCTCATTATTTCCTTCCTCGTCATCAACCAAATTTTTCTGTAGAGGAGTTTGAACCTTCTGATCCTCTCTATTTCTTTGATCTCTCTGCAGAATTTGAGGTTTATTATTTGGCCTTCTAAAATTATTTATGTTTCCAAAGTCTTGAGGATTTATATTTTATTGTCTCCCTTCAAGTTTTAATCTTTCCATTTCTACAGATAATGGCTTAACCAACTTATTCAATTCATCAACTTGGAGATTAATTCCTGAAGCATCTGAAGATGAGGCTTTTTCCTTTTGTTTTCTTCTATCTCTATCAGATTTTCCCCTCAACTTATCTGCTGCCAGTATATTTGATTCAACCTCTAGAGAAACATCATGCAAATGGGACAATCTTGTAGACCTTCTTTCTCTCAACAAAAGACAAAATTATGGGTCAAAATCATGTTCATAGGTTGTTTTAGCAGACGTTTATGTGGGTTTAATATTAGTAGAAATTTTGGTGTACATCTTATTAAACCTTTTTGAAAAATCTAACACCGAATCACCCTCTTTCCTTTTAAGAGCCTTGAATTTTGTAATGTAATATAAGAAGTATTTTTTGTCACCCCAATGCCTTAAAAAGGCATCATCTAGGGATTCAATTCTATCTTATATGAAACCCCAAATACCTAAATTGATATAAAACCCCAAACACTAAAACTGATATGAAACCCAAATTGCCAAAACTGATATGAAACCCCAATTACCAACCAGAGGCTGAAATAAACACCCCCAATAGCCCTACTAAAAAAATGTCCAGGATAAAGAACAACTACAGTAAAAGGGGTAGACTTAAGTAGTAGTTAGAAGGATTTCCCCAACAAACCCTAAGGGTTGTAACAAGGTAGCATAAATAGGTGATAGTTGCAGCACTCAATAAGAACGAGCAGCAGCCATAAAAGGGAAGACAACAACAATAATAAGGGTAGAAAACCTAGGGTTGTCTCATTACTCCCTTCAACAAAAATCTAGTACACATTAGAATCATATAGAAGACATCAAAAGGTAGCAAGAAAAGGCACCAACAGTCAACTTGAAGAGAGGACAAAGGAATCCTAGAGGCATCGACAACCTAAGGGTAACCAATGATAGCCTAGAGAAGTGTTAGGAGGAGTTTGTGACACCTTCACTAGCAAGAGAGGGGGCAGTGACACCTTTACACAACAAGAGGAGGGCAGTGGCACCCTTACACAGAAATAGGAGGGTAGTGGCACCCTTACCCAACAAGAGGAGGCCAGTGACACCCTTACACCACAAGAGGAGGGTAGTGGCACCATTACACAACATGAGAAGGTCAGTGACACCCTTACATAGAAAGAGGAGGATAGTGGCACCCATACACAACAAGAGGGAGACCACACATCAACAAGAAGGCTCCCATCTAGCAATAGGGAGAAACCTAAGGAGGTCTCACCTCAAGACAGAGAAGAATCTCCAAGGAGGTTGCACCCACAAGAATAAACTGAACACGAGAGCCACAGAAAAAATAGACCAAGAGAAGAGAGTATGAGAATGTAATGAGAGAGTGAGGGGTGAGGTTCCTTATATAGTATAGGAAAGGGTTACGATTAGGTTTAATTAAAAACCTAATAATAATAAAATAATTAAAGATAAATAATAAATAATTAATATTTTTAATTAATTAAAATATTAATTAAAAGTCAATTAAGTCAAAGTGACTAAATAAGACCAACACCACATTAATCAAGGAGGGGAATGAGGATCAAGAAAGAGGATGCTACAAGACAAAGTCAAAGGGATCTTCTTAAATGGAAAACTATCCACATAAGTCTCATGATAACTTATAAGCTTTTATCATCCCTACATAAAAGGAAACATCAATGATGTGGTCATGTCCATATTCGTAGTTGTTCCTAGGTCTCATGGACCATCCCAGGAGAGAATAAGAATATCACACATCATCACACCTTGGTACATAACCAAGAACCCCCTGGTCCTAGACCAGGTTACCCTAGAACACATATGGCGTCCCTAGAACACATCTAGGGTCTTATCCACCAAGGTACAAGACCAAGGATAAACCCAAGTGCTTAAGAAAGGATTCCCTAGAACACATATAGGGACTTACATCATCAACCACCAAGGAACATATCCATGGATCAATCCAAGCACCGAGAAAGGATTCCCTGGAACACATCCAAGGGACCTAGAAAAAATCTAGGGACTTACTTCTTGGTCCTTGACCAAGAACCCCAGAAATACATTGGGGCCTTCACTAGGGTCTTTTTCCATGGCTCTAACTTCTTGGACCCAAACCAAGAACCCCAGGAGTGTACTGGGGGCCCTAGAACTTAGCTAGGTTTTTTACTATCCTTCTAAGAATGGCTCTTCCAGCTTCACTAATTTCAACACTACCTCTTAGCAAGAGAGGCATTCTCAGCAACACCAAGCTTGTCACGAAATTATACAAAAAATTTCAATGAAAGAGGCTAGGTAAATATATCTGTTGTTTTTTCCGTTGTTGGGGCATACTGAATATTGAGAATGTTCTTCTGCACCATGTCCTGAACATAGTGATATCGCATATTCATGTTTTTATATATTTCATGAAACACGAGAATCTCAAAGAAATTTACACATCTCTGGTTATCACAGTGAATTATTGTGGGTTCCAGATCAGCACTGAGAAAATCTAAGAGTAGCTTTATGAGCCATACTACTTCTCGATTAGAAACACTTATAGTAATGTATTATGCCACTGCATTGCTCTAGGCTATGGAGCCCTACTTCCTTTTGGACCAGGAGATCATAGCTGAACCCAAACTGAAATAATATCTGGAAGTGCTCTTCTGGTCCACTGTACTACCCATCCAATATGAATATATATATCCATGAGGAATTACACCTCCACTGGAAGTGTATTTGAGCCCATAGGATAAAGTCCCTCGGACATATTTGAGAATATTCTTAACAAAAATCATATGAATATGTTCATGAACTGGCCGAGGGAATTCACTACATAACAAATTCTCGGTCTGGTATCTATTCGATACATACAGGACCCAATGATCTGGCGTTATACGGTGGGGTCTTCTGGATATGAACCTGTAGCTTGATCATTTAACTTCTTCAGGTTAGTAATCATAGGTGTGGTCATGGAATTACAATCCAACATTCCAAAAATGTGAATCATATCAACTGCATACTTTCTTTGTGAGAGAAGGATCTCACTCAGTTTCTGCCACACCTTTAATCCAAGAAAGTAATGCATGAGACCCAAGTCCTTGATTTCCAATTTTGTTGATAACTCCCTCTTAGTATGGGATATCATATGTTCCTCTATGGTAAGGAATAAATCATCCAATATGACAGGATGATTTGTCACAATATTTATATAAATATTAGTATATTCTATATGTAATGTCCCCACTTTGGGACATCATCACAGTGTAGAGATTTATGATGACCAGAGTAGCCAGATGGATGTTATAGCGAGTACAGGGGTATTTGAGAGGCATTGTGGGGTCCAACTTGTATCGATGATCATATTCCATCATTATGAGCCATTCCGCACAGGTTGTCTTTGGTTTCGTTGCATTCCAACGATTTCCATGATTTTGACTATTTTAAGCTATAAGTCAATGGAATTCACTGAAGAGGTCATTTTGGGCACATTACTTGGAGGAACCTCTCAGTGTAATAGCTCATTGGAATCGTAAGGAGAAACACTATAGGATGGGATGGCTAGAAGTGACTTTCAGTGGCCAAGGAAGCCACAAGGAGAGATAAGGAGCTTTTCAAAGGTAAAAAGGTTAATCAATTAATTAAAGTAATTTAATTAATTAATTAAAGTAATTTAATTAATTAATTAAATATTAATAAAATGAAAGTCACTTTGGAGGGACAAGGTGAGCCAAAAAGTATAAAGGAAAGGCAAGGGCCTCTTCTCATTGATTCATGTATGATCTTATTTTGATTTCTGGCTTCTAGCTAGTGAGCCCAATATTGGGGGTTTTGAGGGTTTTAACATAACAAACCCTAGAGGACGATTCGGTGGTGAAAGATCCCACCTATCTTGTCCCAAGATTGGTCTCGGAGATGCAATACTCTCCCACACCATTCTAGTTCCAGATCTACTCGGTTGCAGGAAGATTCTACAAAAGTTTCATGTGCAGATAGAGAGAGGGCGCACCAAT
>SNQJ01S0019246.1:75532-108353 GCA_010110895.2 Picea sitchensis | reverse complement strand
CATGGTTATCTCTTTCTGTTATTTGCTGCATACACACATATAAACACATCTAAAAGGTAGATGAGCAAAGTGTTTGACGAAATACCTCACTCAGAAAAAGTTTTAAAAAGACACCAAAATAGTGATGATCCTTGCATAATGGCTTGGGATCATTACACTATACTCTTGGAGAACCCAAGACTCTGAAGAAAACTGACAATTCTTCCATACCAAGCTATCGGAGCTTGTTTCAATCCATATAAGTCTTTCTTGAGTTTGAAGACATGGGATTCTTTCCCATGGATCACAAAACCCTCAGGTTATCTGATATAAACTTCTTTCTCAACTAGAAATTGGAGCAAAGATCTTATCTTAATCATTCTCCTCTTCCTGAGATAAATCATGAGCCATAAATCTAGCCAACACTACCATATTTTGCATGCTTTATTTTGTAAATCCAATTAGAGGTTACTACCAACTTTCCTTGAGGTGTTGGGACCACTTCCCATACATAATTCCTCATTATTGACTTGTACTCTTCTATCAATTCATCCTTTCACACTTAAATTTTGGCAGCCTCTTCAAAAAGGAAAGTTCTGAGTTAATCACAAGATTCAATTGAGCTATCAGACCTGAGCATTTATCTGGTTTCTTAATTTCTCTCAAGGTACCTTTAGGTGATGCAATGTCTTTCTGCTTCCTTTAAAGTGGCACCAAGTTGGCTTCCTTTTGGCAGGAAGTTTCTCTAAGGGAAACTCAACAGAATCCCTTATGGGATCCATTGAAGGCTTTCTTTACCTGTGAAGACTTCTTTTGGAGTTATCTCTTCCAAGTCTATATAAATACATATGTCATGTATATAGACAAAAATACTTGTATCTTCTGCCCAATGGAATATCTTGATCATAGATTTGGTTTCCTCAAAGAATGTCATGATCTTTCTTTCTGCAACCCCATTCAGTTGGGGATTATAAAGAACATTCAACTCCCTCTTAATCCCAGAAGCTTGGAAGATATCAACATACTTGTGGGACTCGACTTCTTTTCCATTATTGAATATGTCTACATGTATTGATTCTTAAATTACTGAAGGACTTATTATGATCTTATTCATTCTAATCTCAGTGGTATACTTATGTGTTACATCACTATTTTTTAACCATGCACAATAAAATCAAAACCAGAAATCATTAAGTTATCCTCTTGAAGTTACTGGGTTCATATTAATGTTTAAGAACACACTCTAAATAAAAACTCCAAATGGGAAATACTAGAAATTAACACAGTTTATGTTAACAGTTTCCAGAGATTGTGTGGAGTCACCATGCTATCATTAAAATTTATTTTTATTGATGTCAAATGAAAAAGTAAGATGTTGTCATATGATCACATTTCAAGAGATAGCATGACATACTTAGATCAAGCTTGAAAAACAATTTACCAATGAGTGTGGATAATTTAATTATCCATGTCATATGGTCAAGTTCAATTTCTAATATCTACCAAGTCATTGATGCTTAGGATGTTGATTAATTGGGTTGGTTTTCATTGATGTCAAACCTTGAAGAAAGTCTGGTAATGAATTCTGGTAGCACAAAGGTTTGGGTAATGGACCCAATTTTGTTTGATGTATAATGGTATAAGTTTTGATATATTTACAGGCAAGACTATTTTATATGGATAGTACATGTCATGTGATTTCCGGTGGTATGTGGAACGTCACATAACTCCTCACGGTTTGAGAGTTATGGCCTTACGAAGTTGAAGGACCCTCATATGATTGGATTGAAACTCCAAAAGGTCAAAGAAGGAAAAGTGCTTGCAAATAAGAAATTATTTAAATAATAAAGTGAAGTGACAAAGTCAAAGAGGATTATTTAAATAATAAAGTGAAGTGACAAAGTCAAAGAAGATTATTTAAATAGTAAAGTGAAGTGACAAAATCAGAGAGGATTATTTAAATAATAAAGTGAAGTGAAAAAGTCGAGGATTATTTAAATAATAAAGTAAATGGAGAACTTTCTAATTATGGAAAGTGGTTATAAGAAGGTTAACCCTAAAATGAGTAAAATGAGTTAAGTGGTCAAGTGGCTATTGGATACATGGACAAGTGGAAAATTGGGAAAATTTGGACATAGGTGACTATGTGGACAAAGTGGCTATGTGGACAAAGTGGGCTAGAAGATGCTTCTAAGGAAGCTACTTGGAGAGTATAAATAAGATGCAAGGCTCTCTCATTTTAAAAAAAATTGAGAATATTGAATATCTACAGGTGACTGAGGTAACCAAAGGACATCTAAGCCAAATTTTAGAGGGAAGTGAAGTAAAGAAGGCCGAAATTCAAGGGAGGATAAATTATTTTGATGATTCTTTCTAAGGTATGTTATTTACAGGTCATCTAACCATTTTCACAATAACATTTTTTCTAGAATGATTCAGACCATGAAATTGGGAGGCCATTGAGAAAACATGTCCAAGTAGTTGTGGTACGAATTTAAGCTTGTGGGAATAGGGTTTGTGGTTATTCCTGAAACTAGTCTAAAACAAGTGTTTCGGGTAAAAACGTCATAACTTATTCATAACAGATCCAAATTTAGTAAGACAAAATGTGTTGGTTAGAATACATTTTGTAGTATTCTGTGTAAAATTTTCAAATCCATACAACAAATATTATGTGTAGGGCACACTCTACAAGTTCGCTCTCTAGAATAAGCCAGAATTCAACAAGGTATGCCATTTTTTCTATAACTCATTTTCTGAGAGGTTCCAAGTAGTGAAACATGGAGGAATTGCACAAAAAACATTGAAGAACATTGTGTACTATTTTCAAATCTTTATTCATTATAGGTACATAGTTATGATTATTTCAAGTTAGGGTTGTTGACTAATCCAAAACTAGTCATGTGAGACTAAAGTAAAATTTGATGAAAATGCTAGTCTCTTGTTGTTAAAGTTAAGGATGTTTTGCAGGTTGAAGTACAAGTTGGTGCATGGTTGATGCAATTGTTTATGGTACAATTTGATTATAGTTTTTTTGGTACAGGTTGGTGCATGGTTGATGCACTTGTTTATGCTACAGGTTGATTATAGGTTGAGGTACAGGTTGATGCATGGTTGATACATGGTTCAGGTTATTTGTACAGGTTTTCTGGTGCAGGTTTATTGGTACATGTATACATCAGTATATCTCACAATGATAGTGTGGCAGTGGTTCCATCATTCTACTTATACGCCAGGGAGGTTGGATGAGGCAAGGACAGGTGGTTGTAGCAACCTTCCAGTTGTAGCCGGAGAACATAGGGGGTTGTAGCCTCCTTCTAGTTGTAGCCACAAAATTGGGGAGTTGGAGCTTCCCTCAGGTTGTAGCTTCATAAACTAGGGGGTTGGATCCTCCTTCCAGTTGAACCTGGAAAACAAAGGAATTTGGTGCTTCCAATGAATGTAATTCTTCAAGACATATAAGAAAAAGCATTCCATGTTTTTCTCCCGCTTTGGGTTTCCACGTAAAAATAGTGGTGTACTGTGTATGTGTATGATTGTTCATTGTTTATATACTCTGGAAATATTGGATGATAATGCTACATTGATATAACAATTGCATTATATGGCTAAAAGGGATTAGATTTCTCTATTACTGATTCACCCCCCTGCTCAGTAATCCAACAATTGGTATCAGAGCAGGTTCCTTCAGAAATCAGTTTAACGACTGAAAGGTAGATCATGGAGAGAAACAACATGTATAAAAATGGAATACCACATTTTTATGGACATAAGTATGCCTTTTGGATCATAAGGATGAAGACAGATATACATGCACAGGGATTTGAAATTTGGCAATCAATTGTAGATGGATACACAACACTAGCAGTTCGGTCGAAAAATGACAAATATATGAAACTCGGTCAAAATAATTCCAAAGCCACAAATGAACTTCTGAAAGGTCTTGGAGAATCCGTATTCACCAAAGTTGCACATTATAAATCCTCTAAACAGATTTGGGACAAACTTCAAAATAGTTAGGATGGAGATTCAAAATTCAAAGCAACAAAGCTTCAAATTTACAGAAGTCAATTTGAACAACTAAAGATGAAGGAATATGAGAACATTGCAGCTTACTTTTTACGAGTTGATGAAACAGTAAATGTAATCTTGGGATTGGGAGAATAAATCAAAGAATTTTTAATTGTTCAAAAGGTACTAATATCTCTTCCTATGAGATTTGACCCTAAGATATCAACACTAGAAGAAAGAGCAGATCTAAACTCAATAAGCATGGACGAACTACATGGAATCTTCACAACATATGAAATAAGAAATGAACAGGAAAATCCATATATAAAAGAAGCATCCTTCAAAGCAATCAAAAGGTCGAAGAAAAAGGGAAAGAAAAAAGAAAAAGAACATAGCAGCAGCAGTGACGACTCGGAAGATGGTGAAGAAGCAGCCAACTTTGTTATAAGATTGAATAAGGGAACCAACGGAAGGTAAAGAGGTAATATTCCTTTGATTTGTTTTAATTGTGATGGTATTGGTCATTTTTCTAAAAAAATGTCCTCATAAGAAAAAGAGAAATGATGAAGGCTACTAAAATAGCAAACAAACATATAAAGGAAAAAGAACAACAAAGAAAGTTTTCAAGAAAGGCTTATGCACCAAAGAAGACATCTCATCATCAGATGAAGATGAAGTCAGTGACAGTGAGACAAAAAGAGTTATATGCATGGTAGTAGAAGACTCTGATAGAGAAGACTCGGAAGAAGAATATGAAGAGGCCAGAGAAGAATATGAAGAGGCATAAGTTGACTACCGAAAATAATTATTGTGTGCCATAGAAGTTGTCATAAGAGAAAAGAAGAAAAACAAGAAACTACAAGAAGAACTAGACAAGAAAGAAGACACTCAGGAACCAAAACAAATGATCACAACTTTGAAGGTTCAAATTGAAGAAGATAAAAGAATTGAAGAAGCACTCAAAGAAAAACTAGAAGGAAGACAAAAGATCATTGAAAATTTGGAAGAAGAAATTGTCACATTAAGAAATGATCTTCAAAATAAAAATATACAGAACAACTCAAAAGTTTTGAATGACATTATCAGCAGTCAAAAACCTCATCATGACAAGTCCAGACTTGGATACAATCAGACAAAAAAGGGATCAAGCTCCAAAATAACATAACAAGAAACATATCTAAAAAGTTATGCAGAAACAATCAAAGGGGATAGGAAGGTCTACAAATAAAATTACAGGGACACTCCACCGAGAAGATTCGGATTTCAGAATCAACGATCGACAGAAACATATAGACCTCAGGAAGAACAAGGATTCATAAGAGTATCTCCTTTCAGAATATCTTCAACTCCCGGGTATCAAACTATCTTTTTTGGTTTATGTTATGCATGTAATAATTTTGGACATAAGTTGTGAATTGAAGAGCTAACAATGGGAACATAAAAAAATTTGAAAGTCATACACAAAAGGGTTATCTAAGAAGGCCTAGTGAAGCACATAGAAGAAGTTACAACATGTTTGAATCTTTGAGCACTAAAGTGGAATGCTACAAATGTAACAACTTTGGACACATGGCCAAAGATTGCAAAATTACAGTCCCTCTTAGAGAACCACAACAGAACAACAACAGTCATAGACAAGAACCTCAGAAAAGGACATGGATAAGAAAGTAGAATAATTATAGCAATGAAAAATGCACACCTGCTCTACAAGCTAAGCAGAATAAACATGGTTGGTATGTTGACAGTGGCTGTTCAAAACACATGACAGGTGATAGAGACATGTTTCTTACATTAAGAAAGGAAAGAGATGGATCGGTCTCCTTCGAAAATGATGATTCAACTAAAATCATTGGAAAAGGGACAGTCAAAATTGGGAACAGAATACCAAGGCAGAAAATGTTCTACTAGTAGAAGATATGAAACATAATCTTCTAAGTGTGAGTCAAATGTTTTTCCAAGTTCATAAAATTACTTTAGATTCACAAAAGTGAGAGATAAGAAAAGAAGGTTCAGGAAAATTGATTGCAACAGTTGTGAGAACTTCAAGCAATATATATGTATTAAGTGAAATTGGAAATGAAAAGTGTTACCTAGGAAAGCAAGATGAAAGTTGGCTATTGTTGGCACAGGGGCAGACTTGGGGTTCAATGCTACAACAACACACCAACAAAACCCTAACTACCGGCCCTTTCGGCAACACCTGCGAAGCTGATGAAGTCTCACCCGAGGTAGAGGCAGGGGTGGTTGTAGGACTCAGATGTCTACAACCTTAGCTGGGACACAGATATGTGATTCTAGTATTTAACAGAGCACTCAGTAGTAAAACTTCATCAATGTTTAACCAATATCTACTCTGCAGATAAAACAGAGCATCGTAGAATTCACCCAGATCTAATGTATCTAAGCACTTAGCATAAGGAATTTGATCAGATCTAGCAGATTCAATCACTAAGCAAGTTCACAGAGGTCAGATCTAGCATCCAAATTCATAATAAGCACAAAGTATAAATAGATCTATCTATCTATCTATGTCAAGAACTTAGCAGATAACACATAAGTACACCAACACATCGCACAAAGAAGAGAAACACAACATATACGTGGTTCACCACCACCCTGGGGCTACGTCCACCAAATCTTCTTCTTTATTATCCTCAATCAGTCATCTACATGCACAGAGCCAAAAAAACCCTACTCCACATAGGACATGAGTTCTATGCACCTCGCTAGATCCTCCTTCCTTGCATTACAGCACAAAGCCCTTCACATTCTATTACAACCACTTTCATTTAGCTTTGCAAGTCTCTCACAGTATGCAAAAATCCTTTACAATCCATCCTTGCACTTAGAAATTAGCACTTAGCTTATTGGCCAGGCTACTTACATCACCTAGCTACTTATTTATACTTTACAAAATAGGCCTAAACATGGGTAAACCCATGGGCCGACATCCCCTACCCGTTACATAATCCCAAAGCCCAAAAAGGACCCAAAAAGGGTCTGATATCCCTTGATATATGCTTCATCTTGCGCTCCTCCTTTGACAGGCTGTCGAAGTCCCAAAATAGGTCAAACTTGACCAAGGATCTCCCAAAACTTGGTTAAGGGCCAACAGGCCCCCAACACTCACCTGTGACTCATCCCGAGTCACTCTGATGTAGGAATTTCTTCTTTGAAAGACTCGATATTGGCTCGAGCTGCTTCAACTTGTTTTTTTCCTATGATATCTTGTTCAGGAAACTATTGGATGAATTCATCGTTCACAGGTCCTTCCAGGCATTGTTCAGCTACATTAACAACCTTCTCTAGTTCTTCTCCTCGACCTTAAAATTTTGTGAACAATTGGTAGGCCTTACCTTGTATGGGTTGGAGTCTCTAAGTTACTTCCATAACTATGCTATGAATAGCATGAATCCACTTCTCGGTTGTGCGTTTATCTTGAGATCTCTTCATTCATTCCACAACTAAGAGGAGATTCAACTATTCCTGTATCATTTCATCTTGATACTTCACCTCGTGGAGCTGTGACTCTAGTGCTCTTAATTCTGGACTCTCAGCAAGTCACTCGTATGTCAGGGCACTGCGATCACTCAGCTGCTTATATTCCATAGCAAGGATCTTCAGTCTCTCAACTGCACTCCTGGTAGTTGCTTCTCTTTGGTCCTTCACATCTTGTGGGGTCTTGGGCACTGCGCATAGTTATAATTCTGCAATACGTTGTTGTAGCTGCTAGATCACTTCTTCAAGATTCTCTACTTGTTTTGTAACTCGATCTTCTACCTTTATTTCTACGAATTTCACAGAGCGAAGTGCTCTGTTGACTGCTTCCTTTACTTCGAGTTTCTCGGCAAGAAACTGTTCTTTTCCTTGTTGTATCTGTGCTTTTTCTTCATCGAACTTTGTTTGGAGCGAAATATTTTCTTGTTCTACAGCTCGACGCTATTCTACAATTACTCCCTGTACTTATGTCAAAGCATGGTTGGCTTGTTCTATTTCCTCTTGTGTTCATTGAAGGCGAGGTTCGACTATATCAGCTAATCGGTGGAGTTGGGTTGGCTTGTCTCCCATATCTAGTGTTCCCAATGGCATAGGTGCAGTGGAGATTGCGCAGCTAGACTGTAGTGCCTATTGTACCCCTCAAAGTTCAATTCCAATCCTAACATACATTGCTTCCTTCTTGGCCTCTTTCTTTTTTTCTATTTCCAGTGAAGCATCGTTCAGGGCTGCTATGAGGAAGTCGAAGTCATCAGAGATGAGGAAAGTTTTCATCTTGGTCATGGAGGCTTTTGACTTCTTCCGGGAAGAAGGTTTCAGGGGGGAAACCTTCCTCTTCTTCAATGGGTCCACCTTGTCTCTGGGCGGTGTTAATTCGCCGGGTCTCTGTTCAGCTTCTACTTCATCACCACCCCCTTGGTCAGGTGACATGGAAGTAGTCTTCCTTGAAGCGCTACTTAAGTCTTGAACCTCTTCAGTCTGCTTCATTTTTCTAGGTTTGGGTGTGTTCTTTTCTTTATGCGTGGTCTCTGGGCTGTCGATGTCGGATATCTCTGCGAGGTTGGTGGGGATAACGAGGTCAGTGGACCATTCCTTAGTAATCTCCTCTAGGTCCTCCTTCGTTAGCTTGTAGTAGAACTGAAGTTGTTGCTTATGTTAGTCGGTGCGCATTGTAATATAAATGAAATGTCGATCTACGTTGAACTTCATCAAAGGCCAGAACTAGTGTAGAGTGCTCGGAGTCATGTGAGGCTCGGACTGGATGGCTCTCTTCAGTTGATCGTAGTAATGCATGAGACCCTATCAGATAGGTGACATGATAGGTATGGTTTTGGTTCAGGAGGATGATGAGCTCTGCGAGCACGTCATGAACTATATTAGTCAAAACTTAGTTGGTCCTGAGCTTAACTATTCTCACATTGAAAATTTGGTTTTGGCTACAGTTCATGCAGTCCAACATTTATGTCATTATATATTACTTTGCAAGACTACTGTGGTTGTCGATGTCAATCCATTTCAATATGTCCTTACCAGACCTATCATAGGAGGAAAATATAATAAATGGATTGTCATTTTACAAGAGTTTGATCTCGATTTCGCTTCCGTGAAATCCAAGAAATCATTATTCTTCGCAGAGTTAATATCCAACTTTCCACGATTAGATGAGGAGGTTATCCATGTTGATTCATTTGCAGAAAAACACATTTTTCTTGTCTTGTCATCTGACCCGTGGTATGGAGGAATTGTTCTTTATCTTCAAACTTTGAAGTTCCCTCAGTATCTCTCACGAGATGACCAACGACGTGTAAGGTACCAATCTAAGAATTATACTATCATTGGTGACACTTTGTATCACCGACGAGTAGACAATATATTACATCGTTGTTTAACTCACGGAGAAGTTGAGTCAGTCCTGAACGTTTTCCATAGTGGGGCTTGTGGTGGTCATCTATCTGGGCTTGCGACAACCCAAAAAAATTTACGAGACAGTTATATCTGGCCTTCTATCTTTAAAGATTGTGTTGAAGCGGTTAAGAAGTGTCAACCCTGCCGGGTGTTCACTCGAAAAATGTGCTCGCATACAACCCCTCTTCACCCAGTCATTACCATTGCTCCCTTCACCAAGTGGGGGTGGACTTAGTGGATTTCAACCCAACTTCAGCTGGGGGGGATCAAAACATTATCGTGGTCGTCGACTAATTTACTAAGTGGATCGAGGCCATGCCTATAGTTAAATCTAATGGGAAGATTGTCAGCTTCTTCATATTCAATCAAATTATCACCCGGTTTGGTATCCCGAGTGAGATTGTCACTAATCATGAAAATCACTTTCAGAACTAAATGATGGAAGAACTAGCATATAAGCTGGGGTTTAGACATAGTAATTCTTCTCCTTATTAACCTAAGGAAAATGGGAAAGTAGAGGCCGTCAACAAGTCTCTCCAAACCATTTTGCAAAAAATTGTCATCTAGAGTAAGTATGACTAGCATATTATGCTATATCCCGCACTCTAGGCATACCGAACCTCGGTCAAGACTGCCACCAAATTTTCCCCTTTCCAGTTAGTACACGGTGTGGAGTCAATATTACCTATTGAATGTGAAATCCCTTCTCTTAAGTTTTCAGTCGTGATCCTACCTAACACTTTCGATCTCGAGAGATGCCTTGTACACCTAGAGAGTCTTGACAAGCAATGTTGAGACTCCTCTACGGCTATCGAGGTGAACAAAAGACGTGTCAAATTCTAGTATGATAAAAAAATTTGTCCTCGGTTGTACATTGAGGGTGACTTGGTCCTCTTGTATGATCAAGCCAAAGAGCCACTAGGGGCAGGCAAATTTAAACCCATGTGGCACGGTCCTTATATCGTGAGACGTGTCTTAGAAAAAGGAGCCTATGAGTTAGAAGACTATGAAGGGAATATGTTTTCCCAGCCCAAGAATGGGCTCTACTTGAAAATATATTATGCTTGAGCCCCAGGATTGAGTGAAAATCTTTGTATACTAATGTAATTTAGTGTATATATCTTTTCTTTTCGTCTTCATCTTGCTTATCGATTTTTCCCTTGGTTGGAAGATGTCAATGGAATCTTCGGTCTACCTAGGATTTACATATGGATCCAGTTGTCATACACAAAACTTGGCTTCCACCACTTGGGTGGTTTACTCACCCAAGGGTCTATTGGTGTCTTCAGGTGGCGTATACCTAGGTCCATCCATGAATAATGTGGTCGAATATAGCGTCGTTATAGAAATTTTGTGCGATGCCATCTCACATGGTATTCTCTCTTTAGAAGTTCACCTAGATTCTCAGTTAGTAGTATGTCAGTTGAACGGCAGTTATCGTGCGTGTGATCCTACTTTACTCTGATGATTCCTACGGGTACGTCTTTTAGAACGACAGTTTGATTTTATTACTTATTATCACATTCCTAGGAGTTCTAACCATGTATCTGATGCTTGTGTTAATTTCATTTTAGATTGGAATTTGTCACATAACTAAAGAAAAGAAAACCATCTCATCAATGTACACATTGTAAATATAAGTAAAGATGAAGATCCATGTTTTATATATATTTCAAAAAATATGGTGTTTATAGTACAAAATTGGGGCTAATACCCTCGATACACATATACAACGAATACTACAATATCTATGACATATACACTTGTGGCATCGAATGTGTGTCATGGTAACAAATTATGACATTTGTGAGATGAAAAAAGAGTCACACCCAAGCTCTAGACACACCAACCACTTTCCGATGCATGGATTTCGACAGATCCTCTACCTGAACCATAGGAATCCTATGAGGCAAATGAGACAGGTTGCCCTGCACGTTTTGTAGGACTCTCTTAGCTTCACCTCTCGCCACCTCGTCTCCCTGGTTCCTCTGTCGATTTCGAGGAAGATCTTCCAGCCGTCACGGACCCACGTCTGCATTACACAAGTGTCTATCTAGTACTTAAGCATAATCCAAAAATATTTTTATTCTACTATACAAAAATATAAAAAAATGAAATATTTAAAAATATTTGACATACCTATGTCCCCGTAGGCGGTACTTGGTGGGAGTGGCATGTCCGGATCCCCTCTAAATTCGATCCCTGCATAGGGATAGTCATCCAAAGAAATGACCTGTCACTTCCACTAGTAGAAAAAATCCTCATTGTAAGGTGTGGGCACCCTACCTCCCCCCTGTCATCTCATTACCTCAGTCCACCATGCCATGGTTGGATCGCGATGTCCTCTGGGAAGAATCTCGACTCTAGGTCCCATGCTTGGAACCTACTCGAAGAAGAAACTGCATAAGATAAAGGAAAACCCAAAATTCCTCTTACTCCCATGTTTGCACTATGTCAACTGGCTCTTCATATTTTCCAGTAGTCAGGTACACTAGTCATATACTGTCGGTCTCAAACACTCTACCACATATAACATGAGCAACCTCGATGCCTGGTGCAATGAAGTTGAACCTGTGATCTTGGTCAATATGAGGAAAACAATATTCAGGCTGACATTGTTTATCACTCAGATGGGGAGTTGACTCCCGACCTTCAGTATCCCTGCTACACAATGGGCATCAATGTACTCCTCTATTTTAATTCCACTCCCCACTCCTCGTGATTTGAGGTTTACAACCTCTCCCTAGCATGATAATCCAGTCAAAAAGTAGATATCCTCTACTTCAATCCTCAATGGTTTCCCATCGAGGTTGAAGCTTTCACTCTCAGGGTCCTAGTAACCCACAAGAATCTCAAGAAACCTCACCTGGGCCCTCATCCCTTTGAGTTCCCAAAATTTATATAAGCCACATCTCTTCAAGGCCATTTGGGCCCACGAATCTCTATCCACAGAAGCATCGACCTCCTCATTCTCTCTTTCCCTCCATTCAAGCACCATCCTGCTAGAGAAAAGTCAAAATTTGAGTTAGCAACCATAGAAATCATTGATTGTGTGCTTGTACATGAGCTGCTTCACTTACAGTCACATAAAGGGTTGGGTATATGCACCTTGTAGTTTACACAATCATGTATAACCCATTGTATACGCGACCAGATAAGTTTCAGCCCGCATACACCTAATTACACAATTTACGCCCTAAATTACTCAAAATTTGAAACCTAATTTAAAAATTTAATCCACTGGAAATGAAGAGGAAGGGAAGAGAAATTACCTGGTCTAGACAGTTTCTGATTTCGTCCCCTGACACTCCCGCAATCACCAGTTGAATCTCGGAGGTATTTTGATCCACTTCTCACTATTTGGGTATAAAATCAAAATGACATAGTAATTTTTGGTTTTTGTTACTATTTATAACAATTTTTACCCACTTTCTATAGTTTTGAGTCATTTTTTTGCCTTATAGACTAGTACAGAAGTGGATTGAGCTGTTTTTTTGTATTTTTCACCAGGGATTCTTATGGATTTCAATGTTATGGTTACCATTAGTCACCACGGGCACATATTTTCACTACCCATCATATAGGATAGGTATCCATTCCATCATGAATTTTCGCATCGTCCTATAACTGTCACTTTTTATGCTTTAGGTACGAAACCATTTGTTGCGACACAAAACCTTCCATCTGCTATAATTAGTGTCGTTATCAAGTGGTAGAGACTTACCGAACATGGGTGCCCTAGTTACATCCTCTACTGCATTTGGTGCCCATGCAGAGATTTTTCCTAGCACCAAGAGTCATTTATAGCTAGTACATGACTTTATGTTGAGCCTCATTTATCACTCATAAAAACATGTTGCCTTATACCTGGAGGACTCCCAACCGAGTTTAATTTAAGCTCTTTTCCAACTCATCTTCAAAAAGAGAAAATATTGTCGAGTGAACTTGTCTCTTTCACACTAGTAAATTGGATTTGAAAGGACGTCTATTTGGCACAAGTTTATCCCTTTCTCACACCAAGTATACTAAATGACATAAAAAAGGATATTTTTTGGCATTAAGTTGTGATTTCATCTCATGCCCTTGCTTGCAGTATTGAGACTTTAGTCGATTCTCTCTGTGTGTTATAAATTGTTTTCCTCAACAATTTTTGCATCCTCAACCAAGCAAAGCCTCATTTATATCCTTCAAAATTTGACACCCTATTCCTGGGAGGGAACATTCCCCAAAGTGTCCATCTCCCGCATGCATCTCCTTGCATTGAGCATAGGTATGTTCCACTGTTGGAACTATTTTTTCTTACTTGCGACACTCGTTTCCTCCTCTCTATCATAGCATTCATTTGTCTATGAAAAAAAACAAAAAAATACGGGCGGGAAGGGAGTATTATATTATATTGGCAGTAGTCGTGTCTCCTTTGAACATAGCACACAGTTATTTGAGTCCATTCATCATCATAATTTTGGAATTAGCATGGCCTTAGGAAGCTAAGCTCGTTATAGAGTCTTCTCTATTGACTGGTTACTCTTCCAGTCCCTATAGAGAATTTCATTGATGCCTCATGCATCTCATGCTTTCATCATTAAGTCTATGTTGTCAGAGTATTCCATATGTTTCATGCTCTTATTCAAAGGAATTATATCAACCTATGTCGGCCACATCTCATAACTCTTGACTTTGCATGTCATCCATACCCTCAGTTTGTCTCAGAGTCACATGATATTGTAGTCCTATCATGCACCCTGGTCCTACTTTCATCATTGGTAGGTAACCTTGAACGCAACAATCAACACTTCTTAATTGGTCGTTTACTGGGTGGTTTCCCTTGTGTTCGACGACAAGACATCTATTCACACATTGGGATTCATGTAGTCTCTTGGATGTCATTAACCTTATTGGTGGTTTCCTTGCCTTTGTCAACAGGTTTCCTCATTGGATGCTATTTAGAGGGTCTTTTTCATGTCCCGCTTGCACTTAGCACACGCAAAAGACGCACAAGTTCATTGTTTCATGAACATGTTCTTTGTATGATTTCCTCCAAATCATGAAGCTCCTACTTTGTACCTCATGCTGACTGATGAGAGATGCCTTAATGCACTCCTTTCAGCAGGTCTTCTTCCATCGAATTCAACCCATTTATTTTGGAAACGGGACCTAGAGTCTTATGAGTACCCTGAGGCTTGCAGTCATTAGTGGCAGGTTCTCTCGCCATCGATAGTTGGGAATACATCAATGTCTCCTGATCGACAGATTCTTCAGGTGTTCTACACCGAATCCTTTATTCACACTTGTAAGAATGTACTCAGTTTCTTGATACCTACTTTCATTATTAGTAGGTTTTCTCGCATTTGTTAACGGTATACCTCAATGATCGGTAATCAAACGATGTTTCATTGTGTTCGAGCTTAACTCATTTATTCACATGATGTATACTTGCACCCTTGGCGTATTATGTAGAAGACTTGAAGACAGCAGTATTTCATTGCATATTTCCTAATTTTTTGCTTCCTTTTCATTGGACCAGTACCTATATGACTTCAGTAATCATGGGAGATCAGTTTGTACTCCATTGTATACAGATATTTTCATATTGGTTTTGACACCGGTTCTATTGGGCCTTGTTCATGACTATGATAGCTATTTCGAATGTAACCACATTTGTATTTGCCTATTCATGGCCACAGACAGTTGTTTGGTATATTTTCACATGGATCTACAGTGTAATTCTATTGGCAGCCATGTATGCAAAGTCAATATAGAATGTAATGAGCAACCAGTTCTTCCAGCTGGTTCCCCATCACTCCACTTCTGGGTTTTTTATAATTTATTTTGTTCATCACAGATACTCCTCTGACCTCACACATTAGGGGGCATATGTTATAGAAATATTTTCCTCAGCCTATGCAATCTTGCACAAAAGGCCTTTTTCCATTTCCCTATGCAGACTTATCATCCCTGTTTGTAAAATCCAGAGCTAAAAATGAATATTTTTCCACATGTATGCATTTTTCCTACTATACAACATGCGTATACGTAGGTTGCACCACTACAACCCGTGTACATTGGGATTTGTGCTAGAAAATAAAATTAATGTCGGGTTTCCATGTCACGACAGGAGATCTATGATCCTTGGCTTCCATATACTGGAAACGTTCTGAATCGACCCTTCGTTTCCATTTTGAAGGCTATAAATGGGTCAATTCCAAGCTATGGAAAGAGGATAAAGATTTCAACTTTGAGAGAAAAGTTAATCTGGAGAAATTATTTACTTCATACTGAGTCTGCATCCCTTTGTCCTTTAAGTTTGAACATAGTGTTCATCCCCCAAGCTCTTCCCTTATTGATTGAGAACCTCATTGCTTCTCTATTATGAGCTTGCCTTTGGTGGAGGATTGAAGTGGTGGAGGCCCAGCTGGAAGGAACTTAGTTTCTTGGTTTTGAACCATGCCGACACAGAAGTCTATGACATTTTCACTTTTGTTGATCATATATTAATAGAAATACTCTTTTCCCATCCAAATGATAGCTTGAAAATATTTTAATTATTATTCCATGGGCATATTTTTCATGTTTATTAATGGATTATGCCATTGAATGTGCTAACATCATTTATTATCACCATATGCTTGCTTTTATTGGTTGTTGAGGACTAGTTGTAGGTATATTTCTTTGGGTTAAGTGATCAACGGTGGACTTCATCGAACATCTGGACAAGGTAGTCCTTTTATCGTGTCTTGCTAGCATATTTGATTTCATAGCATACTTGAGAAGAGAGTTGATTTCTGCAGTCATTTTTGTTTGTTGTGGTTTACCCTAGCCATAGAGAGATTTTCCTCGTAACACATTTTCCCTTTGAGTTTTTTTTTCTCTTTTGGAGTTATTTTCAGGTGTTTGATTGCAAGAGTTGTGGGTGACCATTTGTGAATCCATCCAAATCATCTTGGTTCTCTCCTCTTTCTCATTCATTTACATGTTTTTTAATTCAATTTTAGCCTTTAATTTAAGAGTTTGGGCTCCTTCGGAAGCCCTAGAGAGTTGAAATGGATCGGTGCTCCCTCAAAAACCTGAGGGGAGAGATGATCGAGATTTCAACACCCTAGTATGTGCACCTAGGGAGCACTAGTTCTATGTTCTCTATTTTTAAGGAGATCTAGGTGCAAAATTTATTTATTTGTATTAGTTTTAGGCTTGAAAAAAGGTAAATTTTCTTTGAAAACTTAGCTAATGATGATTAGTTCGTGAATTTGCAGGTTTTCTTCATAGATAATCATGATTGAATAGAAAGAATGAAAACATGAATTTTATGACATCGCTGCTTTACAAGACCCTCAAGAGAAGGCAACCTTATGAAATTGTGGCTTACTAAAGTACTTCAAACTCAAAAATATGAGGAAAGAAGTTCTTTTACTCAAGTATTTGATTGGGTTATGGGATAATGAAAAGAAATCATTCCTAATAGGACCACACGTGCTTGATATAGACATGGATGATGTATACTTCTTGATGAGACTCTCAAGGAAAGGAGCACCTATTCTTTTTTCTGGGCATCGGTCCACTCCACGACCGATAGAGGCATACGTTGCCTAGTACTACATACGAGGGTCACACTTGGTAGGAGGCAGGATTGTCATAAAAGAAGTGATGGATTTATCTCTTTGATCCATCCTATTTTCTATCACAAAATAGGCAGGAAGTACTAGTGCCCATCTCGCTTCCAAGTCCCATATATCTTATTATATTAAGTGCTTGGAGCCTAAGCTATTAGACTGGAGTGCAAGGTTTTTAAGGAACATTAAGGAGAAGATCTCCAAATTTCGAACGGGCAAGAAAAAATAGTTTGGGTATGGATCCTTATTAGTCTCATTTTTCCTGGAGTGAGTTCCACATATGCAACCGCATGTTGCATTGATAGAACGTCCTGTGATTGAGCCCCATATGGAATGATGGACTAGCCTTTCCCCTAGGTTGGGAAATGAGCCCTCGGCCTTTTAATTTATTGTTGACTTATTTGTATGGTGGAGGAATCTAGTGGTGATCGAGGATTTCCATATGTTGGGGTGGATTTTCGGGGTAGTGCATATTTAGTGATTCTTGAGGGTACACAGTGGAATGTATCAGGTACGAAAGATCATAACCTTGTAACAATATTTTTCTAGTATTTATATGTTTTTGGTTGTACGACGAGGGATCTAAGTCATTTTTTTTCATCATGTAGACAAAGGTGTGTCACGTCCGATAAAGATACCAACAGTAGGACGTTGCAAATATGCTCAGGTGGAGGAAGAGCATGATATTGGAGTAGGGGGACTCCGAGAGGTGGAGAGGAAACTTCATGATTTTACTATGGTAGTTACCTCCATGAGGATACGATATGTACCCCTACACCTTCAAAGACATACAATTGGGGTCCCTGAAGGTCTTATTCATTTGCTACGACGAGCGGCAAGAGTGGTAATGTGTTATGTTGAGCACAATGTGGTGTAGGGGAACATGCAGAATCTTCAAACACTTGTAGTCTTTATGATGATTCTATGGGCATAAAGTCCCATGTTTTTCCCTATTACATACCTTTGGATGATGTATTTTTGACAAAAAAAATTGCTATAAGCTTATATATAAGCGAGTTTTGTAGTAGCTACTTATATTGCATTTTTGTTTTATGTGATGTTTTTTATTCATATGCTTTATGTCCCAAATGTTTATCTATGTGAAATATACCAATATAACATATAATTTTCTAAAAAATCCATAATCGTATTGAGCTCTCTTGATATATGTCTATATTCTAGAAATTCAAAAGATCTTTCGAGATGACGAACCCTTAGGTGGAGACGTAGTAAAACTAGGTTATGAATGGCGTACTCACGGTTTAGTTGACAAACCACGAGTTGAGAATCAAGGTTGATAATCAATTGCGATATACCTAGAGAAGAGGCTTTGGTTAAAATTCCGATGATAGCATGATATTCTGCAATGTTATTGGTCGTAGATCCGAGGCAAATTCCTCTTAGACTCACTAACTCGCTAGAGTGGTAAATGACCCAAGATGCAAAAGCGATGTTCTGGGTATGTCGACTAGCGCCATATTCGAACCCAAAATAGATGGGAAAGGATGATGTCATCTGCACATTCAATCACAAAGAAAAGTATAAGAAAATGGGGTAAAACTCATGCATGCAAAAGAAAAGACACACCATGTCAAAAACATATAGCACAATAATGTACAAAGAACACATGCGATATATTCTATGCATAGTACTTCTTGAGGTAAAGCCCATTTTGGGGCTCACCGAGAGATATTCCATTGCAATATACTAACTCAAAGATGCCTCTATGTAACACATGTTTTATGATGTATGTCACGTGCCACATTGGTTCTAACTTTCTTGCCACCAGTTTGTCCTGATATTGATCATAGACCAAGACTAGATCTCCTTCTATGAAAGAACAAGGTCAAATGGACTTATCATATTGATTTTTGATGTGTTTATGATATGTCTCGTTGATGAGAGAAACATCTAAATGGGTTTCATCCATATTGGTTATATATAAAAATTGTTCCTCTTCAACAGAAGTATGGGGTAGGAGTTCTACGATGAGTTTCAAAAAGGGAATCTCACATTCGATTGGTAATATTGCTTCGATCACGTATACCAACTAGAAGGGTGTTAATCCAATGGCAGTTTTAACTGAAGTGGGATAAGCCCAGAGTGCAAAGAATATATACAAATTCAAAGAGGTTTTGTTCACTCCCACCATACGCTGAGGCATGGTTTTTAGGACTTTTTTGATGGCTTCAACTTGTCCATTTTCCTGAGGGTAGTAAGGAGATGAATTTTCATGGAAAAACCTAACTTGGTGCGCAATTCACCCATTATCTGGTTCTCAAAATGGGATCCATGGTCAATTACAATATCTTGAGGGACACCGAATTGAGAGATGATATTATTGAACACAAAAAGTTTTGCAGTGCAACCATCGTTAAGGAATGTAGGCATAGCCTCAGACCATTTAGTAAAATAATCGACGACAACGATAATATAACCATGTCCCCGTGTTGAGGTAGGATTACATAAATTGATACCCCATTTTGCAAAGTGGTCGATGACAACAATGGGATGAAGTGGAGTTGGGTGGGTATGTGCTTTTTTTTGAAAGATCTAATAGGGTGGGATTTTTTTAACAGCCTCAATGCAATCTTTGAATATGGAAGGCCAAAAATAACTAGCACATAATTTTTTTTGGGTTGTAGCCATCGTAGAATGATGACCTCCACAAGCTCCAAGGTTACATTCATTTAAAAATTGTTCAACCTCTTCATGGTTTAAGCAAATTCATAAGATAGTATCAATTCCATGATGGTACAAGGTGTCGCCAATGATGAGGTAGTTCTTTGAATGGTGTCCAATGCGACGTCATTCATCACGTGAAATGATAGGCTAAAAGTGTTGGGTTTGGAGATAGAGAAGAATGTCTCCATACCATGGATCATATGTACTAATGAGGAACAGGGATTCATTGGGAAGAGAATCATTGGGCTCAGTATTCTCATTAGTATGGGAAAGATCAAAAATTAATTCCACAAAAACCAACGATTTCTTAGCCTTGGATTTGAAAACACGATATTGAATTCTTGAAGAATGATGATCCATTTTGAATATCCCCCCTAAGTACTTTTCGATTCAAGATGTGGTACATGGGGTTCGAGTCTGCAATGACCGTGGTAGTGCATAATAGAATATAGTGGTGAAATATTTGGACAAAAATAACTGTTGCCAAAGCCAACTTTTCAACATTTGAATATCAGAGTTTGGGACATGATAGACTCTTACTCAAATAGCAGATCACATGTTCAGAGTCATCATCATCCTCTTGTACTAACATCATAGAAATAGTGGAAGAAGAGACATCCAAATAAATTATATAATATTTCACATAATTTAGTGGATGCAAAAGCGGTGTATTCGTTAAATCATGCTTAAGATCATCAAAGGAGCATTGAGTAGTTGCATCCCAGATGAAAGGGGCATATTTCTACAACAATATCATGAATCCTTTAGTGATTTCGGTGTAATTGAAAATAAAACGATGAAGAAAGTTTACCTTCCCTTGCAAACTTTACAGTTGGGTAAGGTTGTTGGGAGGGGATAAAGAGAGAATGGCTTTGAGTTTTAAGGGATCCACCCTAATCCCATATTTGGAAACTACAAAGTTGAGGAGTCTCCCTGATTCAATAACAAAAATGCATTTATGGGGGTTCAAACATATATATTATAAAACCTACGTCAAATAAAGATGGCTCGTAGGTGACCAATATGGTCTCGTCGACGATTCGAGTGAACTAGTAAGTCATCAAGATAAGGTTCAACGATATGTTTGATGTCGTGGAACGCATATAACATAGCCTGCTAAAAAGTGGCTCCATTGTTTTTAAGGCCAAAAGGTAATTTTCGATAGGCAAAAGTCCCCTATGGGAAGATGAAGGATATTTTGTGTTGATCAACCGATAAAATTTCGATCTAGTTATATCCGGAAAATCCATCCATAAATATAAAATGACACTTATGGCGCAATTATCGTTAATTTGGTCGATACAGGGTGTAGGGTAATTGTCCTTTGGACAAACCTTATTAAGATCCCGATAATTGACACAAACAAGAATGGTACCTTATTTCTTGGTGACCAGAACGATGTCGGAAACCCATTTGGTTAAAGGGAAAGGATAAATAAAACCATATTTTAATAATTTTTTGACTTATGCCTTGATTGTCGCAGTTTTTTTTAGGATGAACCAGGCGATTAACTCCTGGTAAGTTTTGATTTCATGCAGAATGATTGAAGGATCGATCCCTGGAATTTCTTCATAGCTTCATATGAAGATGTCGCAAAATTCTTTAAACAAGGCAGTATAAGTTTCAACTTCTTCAGCTGAACAACTGGCACCTAGTTGTATATTTTCCACAATACCTTCTTTAATGGATATGTTGACGGTAATCATGTGAGAGATATTTTCCACATTCCCCTTGGATATGGTATCCTAAGTGAGTATAGGATATTGGGGAGAGTCGACGATATCTCTAGGAAATATAGAAGAAATATCTTTCTCAATTTCATCCAAACTGTGAAGAAAGGACGAACGATGGCGGTTGTCATCCCATGGTTCATCCTCGATACTAAGAATTTCCATAATAGATTCATCCAATGGAAAATATGTAGGATGTAATCAAAAGTAGAGGAAAGGGAATCTAATCAAGATGGTAACAAATATGTAGTAGAGGCCAATAGATGTGGGTCGTCTAGTGAAGGAGAGGTAGACTGAATGGCGTCGTATTGGGCCTCTGTAGGACTAAGTGGCATAGTGTTACCTAGTGTATCGAACTCTATGGGACTAGTCAGGATCCACGGATCAAATGATTCGAAGGATTGATGTGGCATAGTCGAAATCATATTAATCGTTGCGATGTGTTGCGTGGTTGGAGGAAGAGGTGTAGGGAAGGTACCCATGAGCGAAGAATATTTCAAGAGAAATACCCCAACACTTTCATAAGTAATTTTTGAGTCTACCAAGAAAGGAATATCGTTGGTTGTTTGAGTGCGAGTGTCGGGGGTGCAGTAATATAACTAATCGATGGTTACAATTTCACCTTGATGAGGGAATTGGACACATCAAAAAACTGATGAAGTGACGACAGTGATAGCATAGAACCAAATTCTCCCTAGCAATAAGTTATAATCTAGGGTGGAATATACTACTTCAACATCTACGGAAACAATTTTTCCTCCCAGTGGAATGAGTAAGGATTGTAATAATCCATGAGGATGGAAACCTCTTCCATCAAATTCTCTTAACATGGTGGGAGATTGATTGAGACTAGGTGATTTAAGGCCTTTCCAACAAGCCAAGGACATGACACATGTGGATTCCTCCTCGTCTAAGATCGTGCAATGCATATGTTGATTATGGACAATGACATCGATTTGGAAAGAAAGTTGGTGAGAGAATCATGATTTAAAATTATCCAGGTTGAACGTGATATTATTGGATGACTCAGGATCTATAGCTTTGATGGCTACCAAGACAGTTCTCTATTGGCTAGGGTAGTGTTGTAGAAATCTGAGAGTTGACATAGCATAAGATGCTTGGTCCAAATCTTCAACAATGTTTTATTTTTTAGTAGCACACGAGTTAGGATTAAAGGTCAACTTTCAGATTGTGCTCTTGGGTAGATGTAGAATAGAGTCAAAGCTTGGTTTCTCAATATGGAGTGGTCCAAATGGAGGATTAAATGAAGTGGACGGTGGATCCGGTGTAGTTCTAGTAGTTACTTTCTCCTTATCGAGTTTACTTGGTGGTGTGTTATACGTCGTAGTATGAGTGGTCAAATATACCCCATTAAACATGTAAATGTGTGCACTCGATGAAGCTTCCTTGTTATGAGGATGATTTGTGTTACTTCCTATTGGAGGTGTTGGATTTTGTGCAACCAGTGATTGTTGTTGTGGGAAAGGATGTGTCAATACAGTGGGTTGATAATTTCCTTTAAAAAATTTAGCAAATTTGTCCCGATGGGGACAGTCTTGTGTGTAGTGATATTCACCATAAAGGAGACATGGAAATTTCAGTTTTCGTTGCGGTTTCTTCTCAGTAGCAGGTGGTTATGCTTGTTTTTTTGGATTTTTGGTTTGATTATTATTTTTCTTAGGTTTATTATTAGTTTTTGTTTTTCCCCCTAATTGTTGTGGAGAAGTACATTGAACTACATTCACTTTACATACTTGATTTGGGGTGAAGTTTGATGAGAGTGGATTCGATCTGATAGTTGGGGCAGTGACTGAATGATTGGTTGTGACGGTCGACTATGAACTCGACTAGGTTTTGAAGGAACTGATAACTCCATCTGAATGTTCGGTGGAGGATGGTTTTGATGGGTCGGTTGATGTACAGGGAGTGTTTGGAATCAATTCATACAAAGTACCAGATTGGGAATAGACCAAATCCAGATACTAGGAACGAGCAATGGCTTCCTCTTCTGTAACGAAACCACCCATGGCTAGGTCACGAGTAATAGGAGGTAAAATATATTTGGTGAACCATTCATCCAAAAATTGGTCGGGAATGGTTTCTTTGATCAACCCTCATCGTTGTCTCCATTCATGAACATGATCAAAAATATGTATGAAGTTGGTCTAATGAAGGGAGGTCAAAAGTTCTGTGTCATTTTCTTAGCAAATAGGTAATTGGAAGTGAGTAATAAAATCCATGGAAAGTGCATTAAAATCTTGAAAAGTTTTGTGTTGTAATTCAATGTACCATTTAGTCATTGAACCCGTAAGTGTACGCTAAAAAATACGTAAACAGATAGAATCATCCATTAGTGAATTTGATGAACACCACAGATGAAAATTCATAACATGGTTATTAGGGTCTTCACCAGGTTTTCCATCAAATTTTAGAATATCAAAAGGTAATTTGGCAGGAATGACTGGCCAAAATGGGAGTGTAATATGGGATTGTTGGTTAATCTTGACAGATCTGGTAGATATAGAGTGGATAAGAACAATAATTTTTGATTGACTTGAGGATGATATCGGTGTGGCTAATGAAAACCAATAGGACCATAAACTAGTTGTGTTGGATAATTGTAGCCAACATGTCCTCCCATATGGTGTTGATTTAGACCAAAAAAGGTAGGATTCATTTGTTGAGGTATTTTCATAAAAGAAGAGGGAAAACCCATTTGGCTCTGGGGAGGATAGTTAGCTTGCATATTTTGAGGCAGATAACTATTTTTCCCTTGAGGAGGGTAAGGATTTTTCCCTAGGAGAGGAAAATATGATTGGCCTTTAAGACCCAAAGTTGGATTCGAGACCCCTAGAAAGGGTTTTCTAGAATGTAATCCATAAGGATTGAGATTTAGGATTCCTCCTTACAGGTTGGGGTTTGATGATCCTCCCTAATGTAGTTGATGAAACAATCCTCTCTAGGGTGGTCCCCAGGATTCTGGGGGGTTTTCGGTAAACGAAGATTGGAATTGTCCCCCTACTATTAGTTGGGTAGCAACTGGGATTTGACTAGTAGAAGGGGGTTTCCCCCCAGACAAAATTTGTGCATCGAAGGACATTTTCCCCCCAAAATGGATTTATCCATTGAACGGGGGTTTCCCCCTAGTATGGATTGTTCCCCCTAGTATGGATTTGTCCCAATAGGGTTTTGTGGAGTATATGAGGTTCTTGCTTGAAGAGGGATCGTAGGCGTAACCATCAAGGTACTCTACAAATGACTAGGTAACACAACTCCTATTTCACTTTTAACTTGTTTGAAAGTGGTAGCGGGATTGATCATTTGATTGACAAGATGGTCAATAGGTTTTCCTGATGGTCTCGCATCTGCACCGGTAGTGGTAGATGCATGTGGTGGGTCAAAGAGTGTTCGACTGAAATTAAATTTTTCATAAATATCCTGACCTCATAGAGTTATCCATATATAATGAAAAGGAGTTTGTTTTGGATCTACCATTTCAGTAGAGAGGATAGGGCTAGTGTATTCTTCGTTGAAATTTGGTTGTATTGGTTCCATATCTAGTTGATTATATGGCCTTGACAGTAGGCTAGGGTGGTCTTCTACTATAATGTTACCTGAGGAGTCCACTCAGAAAAGAAGTGGATCATGAGGAATTTACAAAGTCAGATTTGCAGGAAGGGTGGAACCTTCCTGAATCGTAACTAAATCTCTCTCTGGATTTTCTAGCAAAGGAGTAGCAGCACTCCCAACGTCTGAATGGTTTTCAACCTCTTCACGGTAAGTTTCTTCTAGTGAGTTAGGAGGTAAGGGTTTGTAGCGTTCTAGAGAAAACCATTTCATCCTACATGATCTATGAAGACCTTTATCGACTATAGTACCAATGTTTAAGTAAAAATAAAGTAAATAAACAACACTCGCTAAAAAATATAGAAAACCAACAAGCAAAACAATGTCTTCTCTCAATGAACGTACTAGTTGGTGATGAAATTCAACATCATGTGATCAAATAAAGAAGGGGCTAGGATATGATCGGGTGGACCAGTTACGTTGGAGGCTTGATTAACATACTTACACCTTGGTGCAAGTTACCTCACAGTTTTACCCATGGGTTACCCTCCAAGGATCCTGAGTGAGTTTGACCAACATTTGTTCCAGGTACAACAAAGACTTCCCTTCACCGTCACCTCATGTAAAGGCCCTAAATAGTATGGACACTAAGGATACTAATTTGCAGTCAGTCGCTGGGAGGGTACAATCGACAGTCAAGTTGGAACGAATGGGTAGGATATCAAGTCCGAAATCTTTCAAGAGAACTGAAGGAAAACGGACGGGTAAAGTCCAGATGACCCTGAACAGATTTGGAATTGAGAAAGATCTGAGACCAAATGAAAATATTTTATCCTCAAGAAGAATCCCCAATAAATGATCATACAACTATCATTGGTTAAGACTTGAAGGGATAATCTCTATTTCTCTCTCGCACATGACCTCGTGTTTAATCCTTGTGTGAGAGGGGGATCCCAGCTATGCTTATACAAAAGATGGATTTGCTCTCCCTATTGCAAGATTCTGTGTTTTTCTTGAATGATTTGGAGAGTTATTTTCACAACCTATTCCAAAGCTCTAGTCCTAGTCTATTTTTGGTGTAAAGATCCAAAAAATTAAAATTTTCTAGTTTGATTTTAATTAGCATTCATTTTCATGGTTGTTTGTTACACAAGGGTGAATGATAGTGAAGCAGATGATGTTTGAGACTCAACTCCCCAAAAAGGTAAAATGAAAACTTTCTTTTCAATGAACTTCTAGCTACGTGAAGGAGAAGAGTTTCTTTTATTTTTTCACTAACAAACACTCAAGAATGAAAATTTTTATAGTATTTTGTTCTCAACAAGAATTAAAAAAATTCCCAAATTATAAAGCAATCCTTTTCAATATCCAAACCTAATGCATACAGGTATTTCTTTTTTTGATTGTGAATTCAAACTAAAATTTTCGTCTAATGCTTCATGCTTTCTCTAATAATGAAAAGGGTTCACTACTGTGATTTGAAAAATAAGAAGCAAAAGAACACAAACAAATATACTCTCAGTAGTAAACAAGATACCAACAGAAGAACAACTACCAAACTATTCACTCAAAGAAAAACACTAAGAAACCAAAAGTCACACTTTATAGTCTTCCAGAATTGAGTAATGGATCAAAGATAATAAAAACAATATTGTGATCAATCACCTTCCTAATGAAAACCTCCAATCAATAATATAATTAAGAAGAGCAGAAAAAAGAAACCAATTTTGAGAAAAATGATCGATTTTGAAATAAGGAAACACAAACTCAATAAGAACTAAAAGAATAAAAAATGGAAACCTTCAGTCAAACAAAGGACAATATCTAACAAAATAAGATCTTGGTCAGAGAAAAATATCCAAAGACTATGCCTAACAAGTAAGAAAGCCTTCAATTTTTCAAAGAAAGAAAAATCGGTGCTCTGTTAGCCAAAGAACTAGAGCATTGCATCACTCCCTGTGAGATGGAAAAAGAGCACTATATCTCCTTGTATACGAGTAGGGGAGCGTTGATCTTCCCAAAAGTTTCCAATATGAGAAATTCCCATAGAAAAACATTGTTCTAACTTTCATATGATGGGGATTATTCTTCTAACATGTTTTAGGGGTTGTATCAAGTTTTTTCATGGTGTCATTCATTATGCGACACTTACAGAAAGAGAATTTGACACTTATGATGCTTTCAACAAAAGTGTGACACTTACAACATTGAGAATGTAACATTGTCGAAGTGAGCAATTTTGATGTGTAACAGTGCCCCATTGCAGGACTTTGGCACATGTGATGAAGAGAAATGATTCATCTAGTGACTCAAAACCCTCAGACAGTGTCTCTCACATTCTTGGAACCTTGGATGGTGGACAGATGGGCCTAGATTTGAGAAGGCTAGTCATTATTCCGCACACATGGGCTGAAAGCCCACAGGCTAGATAGAGCACCCCAGATATTTTGTGCACAGAGGATGGAGGATGTTTCCTTTGGAGGAACATTGACATCACCTGAAAATGAGTTTGCACCCCTCTTTCTCTAGGACGTTTCCTTTCGACGCTTATGATGTCACCTTCCTAACTTTGATGTCACCCTTCTATCCTTGACATCATATTTGGAGGTTAGGGTTTGATGGATCCATAGGTGTCTTGGTATGTGGGTCAGGAGACACACCCTTGAGAATTGGAGACGTGACATATGGCCTTGGAATCCCAACAACTTACCTTGGAGAAATGGTGTCACCCTCCTGGAGCATGATGTCACCCTACTAGGGTTTATTTCATGTTTTTTTTCATTTATATACACTTTAGAGGAAAATTAAAGGGGTCTACCCTCTTTTGTTATGGAAAAATTATTGTTTCGAGGTCTTGTATAAATAAATGCCTTGCCTTTACATTTTTCATCATAACTCTTCTCTCACAAGAGTACTTGGAACTGAAATTTTCTCCCTATTGGAAACATTAGCTCTTTTACTTATGTGTTATCTCTTGGAGGACATGCCTTGGATGTTTCTTGGCTTATTCGTGGTGAAATTTTCTAGAACTAGGATTTGTGAATGGTTAAATCTTAGTGAAATAAGTAAATATGAAATTTCATTTCATTTATTGAATGTTAATGGTATGTTTTACTTGTTCATATTGAAGCTATATTACTTGTGTAAACCCTAGGAGAGGAGCATGAGGTGTTTCCTCCTCTCTCTAGTTTATTTCATACATTAATTTGTTAAGAAACCTCATCTAGGGAAAAATACTAAATCCCTAAAGTGATACCACTTTAGGAGTTGATTCTAGAATCTTGTTATGACAAAAATATAAATCCTAGAAGGGAATTAAGATTCGCTAAAGCCCAAAGATTCTTTCACTTTATCATTTCTTCTTGAGATTCAAGAACCTAAGGTTCTATCACCTTGGATCTCAGCCCTACATCATATATGTTATTATCATCATCCTCCAAGTTATTTTTATAGTGTTGTTGTAAATGACTCCATAGACCAAAAGGCACTAGTATCATTACTCTTGTGAAGGAATTTGATTAAACAAACTCTCAAACTTTATTGTTTAAGGATTTTACTAACCTTTACTAACCCTAGCTTAGCTTAATCTATTGATTTTGTTGCTACTATTGAAAAACACTACTACAACCATCTAATTTACTATTGTTTGTTGCATACAATAATCTAACATTAGCTTAACTCACTTAGAAATTGATTGAAATAGTTGATAATTGATCTATTGGATTTATGCTAAGTTTTCATTGCCTTTTATTGCAATTCTGAGATAAACTTATTGTGGTTGTTATAAAATACTATTTTTTGTTGTAGACTATTATTTTGTTGCAATTCTGTATCAGCTAGGATATATTTTCATTTTTCTACGTCTCTTGAGGTATTACTATCATATTGGTACTTGGATATTTCTATATATATGCTATATTTTTTCTTGTTCTAGGCAGGTACCCGAAACACTTTCTTTGCCTTAATTTTACAGACATAGACCTTTGACTTAGATAATGAGAGAGAGGGTGCTCCAATATTTGCTAGTTCACTTACTATCTGATCCCTTGAGGTTATCGAGGACACCTCCCCTATGCTGGACCTCATTCCATCACTAAAATGTGGGGATTCCCTACTATGGTGACAATAGTGGGTTATCCTGTAGTTACTCCGATTTGATTTACTACTATAATGTAGGGATTTGTCAACAATGGACATGAAAATCGAGGCAACATGAAAAACGAGGAAAAAATGTAACACTACTACTCATGCAAAGAATATAAACATACCCAACATTCTACCACTTTTTGTTTTCTTTTCATACAGGGCATTACAGGGTTACATAGTCAACAATCTAGGGCAGCAATGCCCATGGATCCTCTACACCAAGATAACTTCTCAGTGCTCATAATTTTTTTTAATGAATCTACAACATTCTTCAAAGTGTCCACCTTCATCAACAACAATTTCTTTTCTTCAACCATGTCTATCACAAAGTGATATTGAATATCAATATGCCTTGTCTTTGAATGATAAGTCCGGTTCTTCACTAGAAAAAATTCACTTTGACTATCACAATCTATCCGTACAGCTTGTTGTACCAACCCAATACATGAAAACAATATTTGTAACCATACTTCTTCATTACTTTCATGAGTGGCTACCATATATTTATCTTCTGTAGTTGAAAGTGCCACTATAGCCTTTCTTTTTCTCATCCAAAGTATTTCTCCTTCAAATAGGTTAAACACATATCCGCTTGTAGATCTCCTATGATCCAGATCTCCACTCCATTCTGCATCCACAAACCCATGTATATCCAATAGTCTATCCAATCGCGGTCTTCCCTGGTATTACAATTCATAGCTAGTAGTGCCACACAAATACCTGAAAACCCTTTTTACTCCTTTCCAATGCTCCTTCCCTAGTTTTGACATATACCTTCTCAAAATTGCCACTGCATGTGAAATTTTTGGTTTAGTATAGACCATTGTATACATCAAACTGTCAACTACACTCACATATGGAACACGAGACATGTCCTCATCCTCTTCCTGTGTCTTGGGACACTGATCCACAGATAACTTTACACCAACAAGAATAGGAACCTTGAACAGTTTACATTCTTGCATATTAAACCTCTGCAATATTGTTTCGACATATTTTCTTTGATTTAACCAGAGTTTCCTCTAATTCCGGTCTCTTTTAATTTCCATGTCCAAAATGAAATTTGAAGCACTGAGATCCTTCATGTCAAATTTAGAGGACAATTGAGTTTTCACATCCTATATAATCTCCTTGTTGTTTCCTATTAGCAACATGTCATCCACATATAAGACCAAATAAATCAAATGATCACCAATTAATTTAAAATACACACAATGATCCTCTTTTCTTCTTGTGAAACCAAGTCCCAACATATAAGTATCAATTTTTTTATACCACATCCTTGATGATTGTTCTAAACCATACAGGGACTTTTTTAACTTGCATACCATCTTCTTATTCCCCTTCACAACAAATCCGTATGGTTTCTTCATATAGATTTCTTCTTACAAATCCCCATGTAGGAATGGTGTCTTCACATCCATCTGTTCTACTTCAAAATCAAATGCAACAACAACAAATAACATAAATCTTATAGAGGTTAACTTGGAAACAAGAGAAACAATATCACCAAAATCAATTCCCTCAACCTGGGAATAACCCTTTGCTACTAATCGAGCTTTGTATTTCTCCACTTTTCCTTCTTCATTCAACTTATTTTTAAATACCCATTTTCTCCCAATGGGATTTCTTCCAGTCGACAACTTCACTAGATCCCACGCCTCATTATTATCCAAGGATGTCATTTCTTCGTTCATGGCCTTTTTCTAGATATTACCATCCTCTAAATCCATTACCTCTCTGATAGTTATAAGATTATCATTGGTAATAGAAAAATAAAATTTTCAATGGAAATCAAATGGAGTATACCTTTTCGGTATCCTTCTTTCTCGAACTAATCTCTTCAATACTGGAGTATAAGGATCTTCTTCTTCTGATTCATGTTCTTCTGTAGAGTCTAATTCATCATCCTTTAAATCAAACTCTATTTTCTCTAGTTCTTCCCTACTTGGTAGGAATTCATGTTTAACAACATCCTTCATTTTTAACAACATCCTTCATTTCTCTAAATATCACATCTAGGCTATACAGAACCTTATTAGTTTATGGGTTCTAAATCTTGTAACCTTTGAGACCATGTTTATATCCAATAAAGATACACTTTTCAGCCTTCTTATCTATCTTACTCATGTTTTCCTTTGGAACATGAACATATGCATCACAACCAAATACCTTGAGATATGTGAGAGAAGGTTTCTTACCAGTCCATAACTCTTGTGGAATCTTTCCATTCAACATTTTTGAAGGTGATCTGTTGAACAGGTAACATGCAGTACCCACTTCCTCTGCCCAAAATGATTTCCCTAACCCCACACCACTGAGCATGCACCTTGCTTTTTCCATCAGAGTCTTGTTCATCCTTCCCGCAAATCCATTATGTTGAGTTGTATATGGATTAGTCTTCTACCTTGCTATAACACACTTCTTACATAATTATTCAAATTCATTCCCGCAAAACTCTCCGACATTATCTGTCCTCAACACCTTAATTATTTTCTCTGTTTGATTATCAACAAGATCCTTAAACTCTTTAAACCTATCAAAGACTTCAGATTTCTTCCTAAGGAAATATATCCAATTATTCCTCAAGAATTCATCTATAAACGAGACACAGTACATGGATTTTCCCAATGATGGGACCAACACAAGTCCAAAAACATCACTATGAACTAGCTGTAAAAATCCTTTTTCCCTTGTTGCACCAGAGGGAAATATTACTTGATCCTGCTTCCCATATACACAATGTTCACAAAAATCAAAATCTAGAGAGAAGTTAGACATACCTTCAACCATACCTTTAATATGTAGTATTTGAATACCCTTCTCTCCGATATGCCCCAGTATTTGATGCCACAGCATAACCTTTTCTCCAGAGACTGTAGGAGTTGTTTCTTCTTCAACTCCAATATCAGTAAAAATGGAACTATTACACCCATCACTAATAGTGCTTCCTTGTAGCTTATACAGAGTTCCAAACCTAACTCCCTTCAACAAAACCATTTCTCCTCGAACCATCATGTAGGTTTCCTTTTCAAATATTTCTTTTACCCCTACATCATCCATTTTGCTTATAGAAATCAAATTTTTGACCAATTCTGGGATGTGCAGAACACCAGGTAGTGTTCTAATCCTTCCATATATGAGCCTCAACCTGAATTTTCCTCGACCTATGATTATGGTTGTCGATTCATCACCTAGGAAAACATTACCTCCATCATACCTTTTATATTCACAGAACCAGACCCTGTGGGGAGTCATATGAAAGGATGCATCTGAGTCAATCGACCATGCCTCATGATCTGAATGTGTGCTTGAAGAAGCCAGGTACACATCCCCTCCTTCTTCCTTAGAGGTATTTTCTTCTGTAGAAGGAGATTCTTCAGATCCCTTCTTTTTCTCAACTTTGGATCTACACTGCTTCTTGTAGTGCCCTTCTTTTCCACATCTCCAACTTACCTTTACAAATTTTCCAAGAGATTTAGATCTACCCTTAGACTCAGATCTTCCACTTGATAACTTAGATCTATTTTTTTCCTGGGAGTGTCCTATTGCAAATAATGTGTATGTGCTCTGTCGTTCCATTTTTTTTCGTCCCATCTCCTCTGACAGCAAGGATGAGAGAACTTCATCAAACTTTAAGGTAGTTTTATTACTACTTATGGCCACAACCAGACTATTCCATGAGTCTGGTAAAGA
>SNQJ01S0019246.1:37257-49019 GCA_010110895.2 Picea sitchensis | reverse complement strand
CTATACCCTCATCTTCAGATAGACTGAAAATAGTCTTTTGGAGGTCCAAAAGCTTTTTAATGGGGAGGTGTGATCCAGGGGATCAAATTTTGCTCAAAAATCAAAGTGCTTGGAATCACTTCAAATCAAACGAGAGCGTAGGCCTCGTCATTATGAACTCAACGCAACCCATTTGGGTTCAAACGGACATCGGGAGTGAGAGATATCGCATTCTATTCAAAATGACAAACAGGGGAAAAAAAAGGGATGTTGACTGTACAGTCCGTACAGATGCTGACATGGCAGTCCATACGACACATGACAGAGCTGAGTGGAAGACAATTGGTAGATGTGGACGAATGACATTGCGACATGTGGTAGTATTTGGTTGGTTGTACGGTGCCACATGGCCCAGTCATGGGCTTCCACGTGGCACCCTGTTATTGGTTGCTTGTATAAAATCTTATTGGAGTCCACCAGGTTTGACCCTGTGACCTCCACCCACGTATAACCTTTGCAAAGTTTTCATTACCAACGCGCCACACCATATTCCTTGTTATATATATGGTTTCACATAAATTTAAGTTTGAGTTTGTTGTATGTTGGCGCAGGGGTCCGGGCTGGGGCTTAGCCCCAGCCCCCGGTCACATATTTTGTTGCCATATGACCATTGTTATATCATTGGTGCGTGTGAAGGGGTATGAGTTTTGGTTTGGATTTGAATTCGGTTCAAACGGTTATGTAAACCAACACCTGCCACTTGTCACGACCACACTTGGCCCTTATTCTTTAAACACGCGGTCACATGGGTCATACGACCACGACCGTCGCGGTTAGGGGCTAGGTGCGCCCATAACCATCCTACAGTTCACACTGTTTGTGCGGTTGCGCCCAGTGCTGAGTTTTAATGCTTAAATATGATTGAGCCAACAAGGGTGCAATTTGTAGATGCAGAGACAACAAGTTTGAAGGGGGACTTCCAGGAAGCCTATCTTCTTCAATTTTTGGCCAAACGAGGTGCCAAAAAATCCTAGCTAGGGGTTTTGGGACATTTTGAAGCCATTGGAGCAGTCTATTTGGCATTTTGAGCATTGTAAATCACATTTTGGAGCACTTTGAGAAAATAATACAAAAGATCCATTGGAAGCTGGACCAGGAGATGTAGCCCAAGAGAGGGGTGAACTCCTTTATCATTTGTTGTGTTATGTGTTTTATGTTCACTGTTATTGTTGTTGTTTATATGCATCTTTGATGAGTAATTTAAATAAAAGTTGTGTTGCAAAGTTGATCCATTTTTATTTTAACAGATAAAATTTAACTTGCAAATAATTTCAAGAATACAAGTCTTCTTCATTTTTAGATCACTGAAGGATGACGATCCATCGGGAAAATTTACCATTAATTTGTCGGTGACTGAGCAAGTATTGCATGGGGTTGGAATCTACTACGACTTTGATAGTTCGAAACAAGATGTAATGGCGCAGTTTATGGACTACGAGGACAACTGGAACGGCCAATTTCTCTTCGCGATTGTATTTCAAGGGTGTCCCTGAAAGATTTTTAATAATGTAGTAAATTACATGCTCACGATCATCGTCCCCTAGTTGGACAAGAACTTTTGCTACTTAGATGGTTGAGGCCGAGATATAGAGGATGTAGTCGCGGTTATAATCGGGTGGACTAATTAACAGGGTGTTGGAGAGGGCCATTTTGAGATCATCAAAAGTGTTTTGGGCATGTTCGTCCCATTGGAATGGGATATCATGACGTAAGAGGAAAAGGAAACCATGTGCCCGAGTGGTGTAATCAAGGAAAAAACGACGTAAAAAGTTAGCTTTGCCTTGGAGGCTCTACAGTTGGTGTAAATTCCGTGGTGGGGGAATTTCCATGATGGCTTGTACCTTGAGGGGGTCGACTTTGATGCCGTGTTGGGAGACAATGAACCCAAGAAGGTGTCCAGCAGTGATGCATAATACGCACTTGAGGGGATTCAATTAGATATTGTACTGACGACATCTGTGAAATACAATGCATAATTCATTCAGGTGTTGAGTGTGTTTTTTGGATCAAGCAGTGAGATCATCCAAGTAGGCGAGAATGATTTTAGCCAGATCATGAAAAATGTATTTCATGGCACATTGGAAAGTGGCTCCAGCGTTATTGAGGATGAAAGGCATGAAACGATACGCAAAAGTGCCCCAGGGGGTAGTGAATGCGGTTTTGTACTGATCAATTGGGTGAATTTGAATTTGGTTGTAGCCAAAGAAGTCATCCATGAAGGACAGAGCCTCATGACTAGTGTAATCATCGATAATTTGGTCGATAAAGGGCGTTGGAAAGTTGTCTTTGGGACATGCGTGATTGATATCGTGGAAGTCCGTACAGACGCAGATAGTGCCCTATTTTTTGTTGATATGGATGGGGTTTGAGACCCATGACGTATATGCGATGGGGTAGATGAGCCCTGCAACACATAATTTGACAATTTTGGCCTTGATGGCCACTGCTTTGGATGGGTGTAGTGGATGTTGTTTTTGACGGATAGGTGTGATATCAGGTCAAGTGTCTATACGATGTTCGAAAATAGAGGGGTCAAGGTCAGGCATCTCTGTGTATGACCTTTCAAAAATTTCTCAGTATTCCTGGAAGAGAGCTTTGTAGGTAGTGATTTTTTCAGGAGAGCATGCGATGACAATGGTGATTTCCTCTATGACCCTAGATTTGATGGAAATATGGTTTTTGATGGTGGGGGAAATATTGGCCATATTTCCTTCTTCAAAAGCGTCAGGGGCATGGATAGGGTTATTGAACCAATCTATATTCCCCATTGAGAAAATATTTGGTTTCGACTGCGTATATGGGGTTTTGGTCAGGAGGCGCGAAGGCTTCCTGTGAAGGAAAAAGCGCTCTATGGTGGAGCGCGTCCCATGGGAAATCGGGTTTAGTTAACTCCTCAAGGATGTCTTCATCGCAGTGAAACTATCGAAAATATAGGGGATCGAGAGGAGTATTTTTGGTGACAGTCATCGTGGGGTTGTGTTTCGGTAGTAGTGATAGAGAGGGGGTATCGCAAGGAGGTTGCGATGGTTCGCTCGACATAAACCCAATATCGATATATTGTGGGTTGAAAATGGTAGTCGGGCGTAGAATTTTCGTGGGGAAATGAATTGGAGAATTGGGGGGATTTGGGGGAAAATCCTCATATAAATCATTCAGGAACTATGGGGGAGTAGGGAGTACCTCAGGTTCTAGTGAGAAGATATCAACCACATCAACTGATGGGGTATGGGTACTCACTGGTCCTGCTAGAGGGGGTGTAGGGTTTTGAATAAGGGTTAGTTGGTGGTGCCTATATTCAATGATCATAGGACATTGATATGTGAAATAATCAAGTGATTCGCATAGAGAGCAGGAGCATCTCATACATTCGTTGACTGAGGTCGTGACATAATGGATGTCAGTGACAAGTTTTGGGGTGGGTTCTTGCTGAAAGCGCTAGTGTACGGATGTTAGCGTCTGTCAAAATTGAGGTAACGTTGGACAATGGTGTGTGTAATGTCCATATTCTGAACATATGGTGCATGCAAATTTGGTTCGCAATCCTTTGATATTTGTGTTAGGGGAGATAGTGGTAGTACTAGATGAAGCGACGAGCGGTGGTGGTTCTTGAGGGAGTTGAATTAGATTGTGTATCTCGGGTAGAGATGGGAATTTGTTGGTGGGGTGTCTATCTTTCTCGCATAGTGTGCAAGGAGGTTGGACACGTGGGGGAAGTGGAGCGGTGGGCTCTTTATTTTTCCGTCTGCCCCCAGCTGTAGAAAGGGTGCTAGTGAGTGGGAGTGTGGGTGGGATGGTGGGGGTAAGTATGGGAATCTGCATCAGGATTCCTTCTGTTTGGGGAGGGAGGGAAGGTTGAGGGACCATCTTAGGTGGATGTAGATACCAGACTGGGATTGCCAACACCATGTTAGAAAGGGTGACCATTGCGGCTACCTGGAAAGCTTGTACACCCGGTGGGGGGTAAAATAAAGGGATTTGGGTAATGGCTTGGGGGACTGTTTCCCAAACTGGGATATGGCCTCGGGGGAGTGGAAGATCAGGAACGGGTAGAGCTGAGCAAGTTCCAGGAGATTCTTGAGGGAGCTACTCTGTGACTAGTGGGACGTCAAGGGTGAAAGAGGCCTCGGTGGGAGGGAGAGTATATTCAGTTGTCGTTCTGTTGGTGGAAACGACACATACTTGTGTTGAGGGATGGATGAGCAGTGGTGCTGTGTGGTATGTCCCTAGCAAGGATGGGTCCTTAAAAATTCTAGGGCCCATATCGATGAGTGGATAGGTGTCTGGATTAGTGTGGACAAAAGGGCGGATGTTGTCGATGTTGGATGAAGTGTTAGGATCATAATGTGATACATGATCGATGGTAATGATCTTTCTGTTATGGGGAAACATCATGGTTTGAAACACAGAAGAGGTGACTACCTTCATAGCATACATGTAGCTACGACCAAACAAACTATTATAGTCGAGTGGGGCATCAATAACCCCAATGTCTATAAGGATGGTTTTTCCCTCGAGTTCGACGGGGACATTTTAGAAGAGCCCCTCGGGAGACAAGGGTCATCCATCGTAATCCCTTAGAGTAATGGCGGAGGGTATTAGCTCTGGAGAGCCAATTTTCTGCCATACGGTTTTGGACATGATTCAAGTGGATGCACCTTCGTCGATAATGAAGAGGTGGAATGTGATATTCCAGATTTTAACTGGTATTTGAAAAGCAACAAGAGCGGGGAGACGGGGTTCTCCACTGTCGAGATCAAATGTGATGAGTCGAGTATCAGCCGGGTCGACTTCCCCCAGGGCGGAAAGTAATGATTTCCATTGAGTAGGATAGGTTTGAAGACCTTCTAAGACTGACATCACAGTGGGGGATTGTTCCAAGTCATCGACCAGACTATAATTGTGGGTTGCCCTAGCTTGAGGGTTGTGGACATTCCTACACAACGAGATGTGAGGGATGTGAAGAGGTGTTTCAATATTAGGGCGTGGAATCATAAAAGGTGGGCCATTCATGACTGGGTGGCCTCCGAAGTAGTGGGATTAGGGTCAAAGGGTACGTTGTATTGACGAATGCACATTTGTAGAAGGATTTCTTCTTCACTAGTGAGGAGGATAGTTCGATCAGCAGAAGTGCCTGAGTTGTGATATGGTCTTGCCTGTGGTGGGGAAGGTTGCATCTCTTGTTGGGTTTTCATCACCCCTTGATGTGGTATGGGGTTTTGTAGCACGGTCGGGGGTGGGTGATGCACAAATTGTTGTGGGGCCTGTTGGGGGGCAGGTGGTACTGGGGGACGTGGTCCATTTCCGGATTCTTTCATTCATTTAAAGTCAGTTATTTGGGAGAAATGGTGAGTATAATGGCCATATTCACTGCAAAGGAAACAAGGGAAGTTTTTCTTAATATTGTTGTTGTTATTCCCTTGGAGTTTGTTTTTATTTCTCCCTTGGGGGTTATGGTTCCCCTAGTGTTGGTTACCCCCAGCAGGTTGGTTCAGCTAGGGTTGGTTCTGATTTCCTCCTCGTCCGAAATTATTATTGTTTCGATTTTTTCCTTTCTTCCTGACATTGTTTGAATGATGGGATGGATTATCCGTATTCAGCTGTTAAAAATTTTGATACTACTGAACAGGAGAGGGTTGAACAAAATTAACCCCAGCATGTGGTTGTCCGTGTGGGGAAGGAATGGGTTGGGGGGGGCAGGGAAAGGAAAGTATGGATTATTATGTGGTAATGATCTGTAGGATGTGTAGGAAGGTGTGATGCTTTTACTAGTGTTTAGGGTGTAAGCGGAGGTAGAGGGGGTATCGAAACTAGGTTGGGTTGCGGGGTGTATTGTGGGTGCAGGCGGTGGTCCGCTAGTGGGTGGAAGAAAGGTTAAGGGGTATGGTTGTGGATAAGGGGGAGGATGATAATAAGGGGGGCCACCATATGTTGGTGGATATTGAGTTGTGCCATACATTGGTGGTTGTTGGGGATGTGAATTATGGTGTGTAGTGGTACCAATCGATCCATCCACTAAGTGAGACATCCCAGGTTTGTCCTGGCTGAATGGCACAGGTTTCGGGGCGTGAGGTAGGACCGTATAAAAGTACCCTGACTGTGAGTAAATGAGTTCGAACTATTGGGCCTTGCTAATGGCTTCTTCTTCAAACTGGGGGAAGGTGGAAGCTACGTCTTTGGCAAGGAGGGAAACAAGTGATTTGAGGAACCAATTGAGACATTGTTGTGGAGTAGCTTTAGATTCGCAGAGACTAATGTCACCGACGCCATTCATGAATGTGTTCAGTGATGTGCATGGCAGAGGTTTGTTTAAATTCTTAGAGTAGTTCAAGTCCATTGTCATGACGAATCGGTAGTTGAAATAAGGTTAATAAATCTTTGGCCAAGGACTCAAAGGTCACATGGGATCCAGATTTTTCTTCTACATACCACTTAGTTGATGGGCCAATGAGTGTACATTGAAATAACCTTAATCGAATGGAATCGTTCCTGATGATGTTTGAAGAGCACCATAAGTGAAAGGTCATGATATGGTTGGCAGGATCGTCTCCCGGTTTTCCTTCAAACTTGGGGATGTATGAAGGAAGTTTGGTAGGAATTGCAGGCCATGTGGGGTTGTGCAATATAGGATCATTGGTGAGTTTAGTCAGATCTAGTATGTTGAGGGAAGCCAAGTATGGCATCTGAGGTGGTGGCGGAGGATTATTTCCATCCATGGTGTGAGTTTTTTTCATACCTGACCCTTGAGGGGGACGAGGTGGGTTTGTACTCCCCCCTTGAGAAGAAGTTGGCCCCCTTCTTCCATGTAAAAGAGAGTGTGGGGATGTTGGACCTTGGGAAGTGGACCCAAGCAAAGTGGAACCAAGCAAAGTTGATCCCAATATATTATCACTTACAGGGGTGTGGGAAAGTACAACTGATGAGTTCGCAAGACTAGGAACTCCCCCGAGGATGGGAGGGATATTTAGCAAGTGTCTGGAACGACGGGGATTCTGTGGGTCCCCTATGATGTCCGACTAGCAAAGTGAATGTGTGCAAATGGTGATGAGAGAAAATTTAATGAACAAGAGACTTTGTATAACTTGGACCTCCACAATATATCTCACACTTGTATGTAATTAGAATAACAACATACATAACATAAAGAAGCATACATGTAGTTAGGTGGATTTTGTCCGCATGGGAGAACAAAGAAAAAAAATGTTCTTTTCCTAAAAGAGGTAACGTCCTTCCTCTCAAATAGCACTGGGCCTTCCAATAGCACTCAACAGTGGGGTCTGAAGACACTGGAAGAGGAACTAGTGAAGGATGAAGTAATCAGTTATAATGAGGGGTAGAGGGCGCATATCTAGAAAGAGTTGGCGATATTTCCCAATAGCCACACAAAATCTGATCAAGGTGAAATTGCAGCCCACAATTGCCACCTAGGTAGATGTCCTAAAATTTGGTAACTAGGTACCTCGGTCAAAGTGCGGCATTTATATTTGCGGCCTAAGAAATGGGTCATGGGCTGGATCCCGTCCAAGAGGTGGGTGCCTCAAGGGGGGATGCACAGAACAACCGAACCTCGGCCTTCAACCCTTCATGGGTATCTCCTTGCCTTATGGTGTAGGAACACTTGACTTGGAGGATTTAAAGTTCCCTATTTGACAACTTCTATTGTTTGAAGATGTGAGAACCAGACAACGGGGATTTATTTGGATGTCTATCCCTGAAATCATACCTAGACTAAAAAAAATATTTTGGCACCTCTTGTGGAGGAAAACTTAGTGATTTTTTGAAAAAATTTAGATGTAGTTGTTTGAGAGATTGGGGGTGTGATCCAATCTCATTGAAATTAAGGGGGAGTGGATAGTTTCGTTAAGAAAAGGGTGGGGTGTTTCGGAATCCCTTTGGAGGAAACTTACTTCAACCTCCACGTTTCGAGATGAAAAACTATGTGAGTGAGTAGTGACTTTTGTGTGTGAACAAGTGAAAGTGTGCCAATATTTTTAATAAATTAGGTGTCATCTTGTTGCATGTGGACTTTGCTTGGTCCTTACAAGTCTTGATTAACTAATTAACTAAATGTCGTTGGTACAACCTTGTGGAATTTTAAAGTCCTTAGGAAAGTAGCATGTGGACATGTGGGTCCTTACTATTCCGTTAACTCCCTAATGTGATTTAATCTAAGAAAGCTTTGAAACTATCCTAGATTGTGCATATGTGGGCATGTATGGACCCGTTACAAAACCTTTAAACTTCCCTAGTGATTTAATCAAAGAAAGTAAACTTCAATCACTATCCTATCTTTGTATCATGTGGGAATGTATGGGCCCTTACAATTTTAATATGTTTTTGAAAAATAAACTAAGAGGATTCTCGAGGGGGTTGTTGTCCTCTCCTAAAGATTTTTGTCTTTTTAAGGGAGATGAAATTTTCCTTCAATCTCTTTCTGATTCTCAAGATAGATTTAGGGTGCGAGAGAAGAGCATACTCAACGATTGATACCAATTTCTAGTCCCAATGCAAGTTGTATATGTGATGTAGAATGATTCCAACTTAAATTTAGTCAAACAAAGCCATCCATGTGAAAAAATGACAAACAAAAAGAGAAAAAATAATGATTTTAACCTCTAAGTGCCTATGTTTTGACTAATCCCTTTATATGGAGAGGGAATGTAAGTGTGGTGCAGATTACAATATGCATGGAATCAATTTTAAGAAGGCTATGGGCCCTCCACAGATCACAAAACCTTACAATGTGTAATTTTCTGAGCAGATATGCGGGTCTCAGAGTAGACAGGGGTGCATATTATGCCAATGCATAGGTTGAAAGTGGCCTTTGGGCGCAGGTGCATAGGGTGCTCTGTGTAGAACAGTGGGTTCGGTGCACATGCGTTGAAGACACGTTTGTGGTTTGAAAAACCCACGCACGTCTGACATATGACCGTGAAGAAAATTTCAAACGAAATTCTCTCAACTCAGCTTTGACTTTGACTTTTTGCAGGTCATCTTGGGCTGGTTATGGTACCTGGAGGTTAAATAAATAGAAAGAAGAGATAAAATAACCCAAATGGGGTAGGAAATTGATACCTTTCCCCAGTGGATTTGCCAATCTGTTGCACCTATTTTGTCACCTAAATGAGAAAAATAAGGGTGCTTACAAGCCCAGTTGGGTCAGCTAGGAAAGACAACAGTAGAGGAAAGAGTTAGAAGTGTAAAGCATAAAAGATAAGCAAAGAATTAAACTAAGAAGGATAAAAGAAATTAAACTATAGTGCATAAGGACATTAGAACAAGAAACAAACAATACTCATGCCACCAATGAAAAGGATTATATTAGTGGAAAGAAAACACCAAAGAGAAAGGGAGACTTTGGTTCCCCTATTCCTCCAAGGGAGGGCTCTTGGACCCCCAAATATTGAGCTCTTCTTACAAGTGAGGAACTAAAATGAAATGGTGAAGAGAATCCAAAGCACATCCAATCTAGAGGTGATATGAGTGGCTAACTGAAATGGTGCTAGCATGCTCTTAATGAGGAAAGAGGATCCTCCAAGAGAATATCAGCAGCATAAAAATACAAATGAATTCCTTGAAAATGTAGTGCACCCATGGCCTCTTTTTATAGCATAACTTTGAGGCATTATTCAACCATCTTTTAGTGTGAACAAGGGGCCATTTAGGGCACCCTTATGTCTTTGACCAGCCACCCATCCAGATTTAGTCGAGATTTGGATGTCAAATCGACTTGGAAGCTAAACCAGAAGTGGGTGGGAGGTTGACCAATATCATAAATGCGACATTTTGAGGGATGCACAGTTTTTTGCATCCACAGTCGCGCATCGTGCGCATTTTCCTGTGTTCCTGAATGGCGCATGTGCGTGCGCTCCTTGTGTAGTCTTAGCGCATGATGATTTTATTGTTGATTGTATAGTTTTGGGCCTTTTGGGAATTCATTTTTGGTCATTTTTGGTCCATGGGTGAACTAATAGTTGTTTGAAGATGTTGGATTCCTGTAACCATTTGCGGATGAAATTTCGGTGATAACAAGCATCACATTCCACAATAAATATTTTTGTGAAGTCTGGTGTGGTCAAGACAGGAGCTTTACACATCACCTATTTAAGTTGTTCAAAAGCTTTAGTTTCCTCTAGAGTCCATGAAAATGCATCCTTCTTAGTTAGTGTCATTAAAGGTGTTGCTATTCTCCCATAGTTCCGAACAAACTTGCAGTAGTAACCTGTCAAACCCAAAAATCCTCTAAGATTCTTCAATGTTTTGGGAATTGGCCAGTCCATCATGGCCTTAATCTTGTTAGGGTCTACCTTGACACCTTAATGAGATACAATATGACCCAATTACTCTACCTCCTTCACCCCAAACAAACATTTGGATGGTTTGGCATATAGTTGTTGCTCCTTTAGTAGTTGTAGTACCTTGTCAACATGTCACACGTGATCCTCCCATGACTTGTTATAGATTAGTATATCATCAAAAAATACTAACACATATTTTTGAAGGAAGGGATTGAAAATGGAATTCATCAACCCTTGGAATGTGGAAGGTGAATTTGTAAGTCCAAAAGGAATGACCAAAAATTCATAATGGCCTTCATGAGCTCGGAATTTTTTTGGGGGGATATCTTCTTCCTTCATTCTAATCTAATGATACCCTGAACGAACATCTAACTTTGTGAAATAGATTGCTCCATGTAGTTCATATAACAATTCATCAATGACAGGAATGGGAAACTTATCTTTAATAGTGATCTTGTTGAGATCTCTATAATCTGGACACATACGCCATGAGCCATCTTTCTTGAATACCATTACCACTGGTGCAAAGTAAGAACTTTGGCTAGGTATAATAATGCCATCCTCTAACGTTTCTTCAACCATACGCTCAATTTCACTCTTCTGGGCATAAGGGTATCTGTACGGCCTGATGTTAGGAAGAACACTCCCAGGAATTAGGTGAATATCATGATCATGATTTCCAGTGGGTGGAAGACCTTTGGGAATATCTTCAAATACTTTGGAATGTTTTTCAATGATCCCTTGGAGATCTAGGGGAATAGATGGCTTATATATTTGAACATCTAGTGAGTATAGTTGTGAAATAACACCTTGATTACCCTTTTTCAATAAATTTTTAATGCCTTTAGATCTTATCACCTTACTAGGTTTCCCAGTGATACCTCTTAACTCAATCTCTTTTCCTTCCAATGAAAATTTCATGAAAAGTTCTTGAAAATTAAAATCCATTGTTCTTAATGACTGTAACCATTGGATTCCCAGTACGACATCAACACCACCCTTCGGTATAGAAATCATTGGACTATTCACTACATATTCCCCCATAGTAAGATTGATCTTATTCCATTTTCTTGACCAATTGATAGTTCCTCCATCTGCAACCATTACTTGAAACTCCGACGCTGGATATACAAAGCAATTGAGAGATTTGGCTAATATATAGTGAATGAAATTATGAGTACTACTAGAATAAATTAGGACTATTACCCTTTTCTTTTTTATATATCCTTTGATCTTGAGGGTTTGAGGAGTGCTAATTCCAGCCAATGCATTACATGATATCGTGGGAGTCAACTCTTCAGAAGAAATCGCTTCTACGTTTTCATCTTGAGATGGTTCTTGTTCTTGTTCTTTTTCTTCTTCCTCTTCACAATCTATGTAGAATAATTTCTTCTCACCACACTTATGCCCCTTATTGTACTTGTTGTC
>SNQJ01S0019246.1:0-29731 GCA_010110895.2 Picea sitchensis | reverse complement strand
TCAAGGTCAAAACAGATCATGATAGTCTTAAATACTTCTTGGAACAAAGACTATCTTCAGAAGAACAACAAAAATGGGTGACAAAGATATTGGGTTATGATTTTGAAATCATCTATAAAAAAGGGAAGAAAAATGTTATGGTAGATGCACTCTCAAGAAAGGATGAAGATGTTAAGGCCTTTCTTTGTTCTATCTTGATCATCCAACTCAATTGGATAATAGAAGCAAGGGATGAATGGAACAATGAAGAAAATGTGTGGACTCTCATTCAAAGGTTGCAGCGGGATTCCAGTGCATCAGATACATTTACATGGAAAAAAGATTCACTATGTTACAAAGATCGCTTATATATATGTAAGAACTCCCAACTCAAACAAAATGTACTATTGGAATTGCACACCTCTCCAGTAGGAGGGTACTCAGAATTTTTGAAAACCTACCATAGGGTCAAGAAGGAATTTTTTGGGATGGACATAAAATTGACGTTCAAAGGTTTATAGCATAATGTTTGGTTTTCCAACAAAATAAGGTAGAAACAATTAAGACCTTAGGTATTTTACAACCATTAGCCATCCCAAGTTAACGTTGGGAGGAGGTTTCCATGGATTTCATTACAGGGTTACTAAAGTCTGAAGGAAAGAGTGTCATCATGGTGATTGTTGATAGACTGACCAAGTATGCACACTTTTGTGCACTCTCTCATCCCTTCAAGTCTAGTACAGTTGCCACCACATTCATAGAGACAGTTCAAAAACTACATGGAATCCCAAAGATTATTGTAAGTGACAAAGATCCTATCTTCACTGGACATATTTTGATAGAATTATTTTCTTGTTTGGGTACTCAATTGGCTCATAGATCATCCTATCATCCTCAATCTGATGGACAAACTAAGATAGTGAACAAATGTCTGAAAGGCTACCTTTGTTGCTTTGTCTTTGATAAACAAACACAATGGTTCAAATGCTTACCCTTGGTAGAATGGTGGTATAACACTTCCTTTCATATTGCAACAAAAATGACACCATTTATGGCACTCTATGGATACCACCCTCCTTCCATCACTTCTTCTCTAAAATAAAATCTAAGGTTCAAGCAGTGGAAGATCACATCGAGCATCAAAAAAATGTTTTCCAAATCTTAAAGGACAACCTGACCATGGCACAAAATCACATGAAACAACAAGCAGATCAACATCATAGTGAAATATTTTTTGAAGTAGGGGATTGGATGTTTTTAAGACTACAACCATACAAACAAATGTCCCTCAAGCAAGCCAAGAGGGAAAATAAATTATCGCCAAAGTACTATGGTCCTTATAAGGTGTTGCAAAATATTGGTACTGTGGCATACAAATTGGAGTTTCCTGCATCCTCATGAGTACACCCATTTTTCCATGTTTCATGCTTAAAGAAGGTTATAGGTGAAAAGATCCCAGCTCAAACTATATTGCCAGAACTTGATGAACAAGGAAAAATCATATTGGATCCTGAAGCCATCACTGACACAAGAATTCTCCCGCTGAGGAATAGATCCATTTCAGAGTATCTCATTAAGTGGAGGAAACTTCCTGTTGAAGATTCCACTTGGGAAGATGAGCCTTTTATACAGAAGCATCTAGAATTACTCAAGCGTTGTGGAAAACACTTGTCTGAAGGGGAGGTTCATGTTAATACCTAAATAGTGTCACATTACCCCTTAATTGGGGAACATTGCATTAGTTATGTTATTTTATTTATGTTGGCTTGGGTCCATTAGTTGTAATTGTACCTCCTAGTCTCCTATATATACCAAGGAGACATTTTCATTTGGAATCATCTTGTACTTGAACATTTATGTGGTGTAAAAGGAGGTTTCCCCCTTGAAGAGGCTTATTATTTGAAATTATCTCTTTTTCAAGGCTTTGAGTACTTATTCTGAGGTTTTTCTATGCTATATTGATATTTGGCTCTTAACATTTTGGGTTTCCACAGGAAAAATCTTTGTGTAATGTTTGTATTTTCCATTGCATATTTTATGTTCTTTTACTGAAAATATGTTTGAAGTAAATATTGTACAAGGTTAAAATCTACATTTGGTATCAGAGATTTGTTGGTTCAAGGGGGATTCCTTTGTGGTCAAGGGTTTGGCTTGGGACTGTGATAAGCCTTGTTACAATGGGAGATATATGGTATTGATTTTTCAGGTAAAAAGAAATGGAGAGCGATTTGAAAATGGATATCGATAAGTTTAATGGGATTTTTTTTGAGCTATGGAAGATCAATATGGAATATCTTGGTGGATAGAGATCAGTGGATCACGGTAGATCCAGGTACTGCACCTACATGAACTTCAACCAATGATTGAAAAAATTTGGATCGGAAGGCGAAGAGCACAATCCGACTCTGTCTCTCAGATTTAATATTACTAAATGTGTTAGAGGAAGCTACAACCAAGGATTTCTGGGATAAGTTGGGGAAGTTGTATCAGTCTAAGTCCCTAGTAAATAAACTATTCCTGAGAAATAAGTTGTATAACCCGAGGATGAGAGATGGAGACTCAGTGGTAGATAATTTGAATTCCTTAAATACTGTGGTAAGTCAGTTAGTATCTGTTGAGATTAAAATTTCAGATGAAGATAAGTGTATCAGTTTACTATGTTCTTTACTAGACTCATGGAATAGTCTGGTTGTGGCCATAAGTAGTAATAAAACTACCTTAAAGTTTGATGAAGTTCTCACTTCCTTGCTGTTGGAGGAGATGGGACGACAGAAAATGAAAGGATAGAGCACATACACATTATTTGCAATAGGACACTCCTAGGAAACAAATATATCTAAGTTCTCAAGTGGAAGATCTGAGTCTAAGGGTAGATCTAAATCTCTTGGAAAATTTGTAAAGGTATGTTGGAGATGTGGAAAAGAATGGCACTACAAGAAGCAGTGTAGATCCAAACTTGAGAAAAAGAAGGGATCTGAAGAATCTCCTTCTACAGAAGAAAAGACCTCTAAGGAAGAAGGAGGGGATGTGTACCTGACTTCTTTAAGCACACATTCAGATCATGAGGCATGGTCGGTTGACTCAGATGCATCCTTTCATATGACTCCCCATGGGGACTGGTTCTGTGAATATGAAAGGTATGATGGAGGTAATGTTTTCCTAGGTGATGAATCGACAACTAGAATCATAGGTCGAGTAAAAGTCAGGTTGAGGCTCATATATGGAAGGATTAGAACACTACCTGGTGTTCCGCACATCCCAAAATTGGTCAGAAATTTGATTTCTGTAAGCAAAATGGATGATGTAGGGGTAAAATAAATATTTGAAAAGGAAACCTACAGGATGGTTCGAGGAGAAATGGTTTTGTTGAAGGGAGTTAGGTTTGGAACTTTGTATAAGTTGGAAGGAAGCACTATTAGTGATGGGTGTAATAGTTCCATTGTTCCTGATATTGGAGTTCAAGAAGAAACAACTCCTACAATCTCTAGAGAAAAGGTTATGTCGTGGCATCAAATACTGGGGCATATCGGAGAGAAGGGTCTTCAACTACTACATATTAAAGGTATGGTTGAAGGTATGTCTAACTTCTCTCTAGATTTTGATTTTTGTGAACATTGTGTATATGGGAAGCATGATCAAGTAAGATTTCCCTCTGGTGCAACAAGGGAAAAACGAATTTTACAGCTAGTTCATAGTGATGTTTTTGGACTTGTGTTGGTCCCATCATTGGGAAAATCCATGTACTGTGTCTCGTTTATAGATGAATTCTTGAGGAATAGTTGGATATATTTCCTTAGGAAGAAATCTGAAGTCTTTGATAGGTTTAAAGAGTTTAAGGATCTTGTTGATAATCAAACAGAGAAAAGAATTAAGGTGTTGAGGACAGATAATGTCATAGAGTTCTACGGTAATGAATTTGAATAATTATGTAAGAAGTGTGTTATAGCAAGGAAAAAGACTAATCCATATACAACTCAACATAATGGAGTTGTGGGAAGGATGAACAAGACTCTGATGGAAAAAGAAAGGTGCATGCTTAGTGGTGTCGAGTTAGGGAAATCATTCTGGGAAGAGGCAGTGGGTACTGCATGTTACTTGTTCAACAGATCACCCTCAGAAATGTTGAATGAAAAGGTTCCACAAGAGTTATGGACTGGTAATAAACCTTCTCTCACACATCTCAAGGTATTTGGTTGTGATGCATATTTTCATGTTCCAAAGGAAAACATGAGTAAGCTAGATAAGAAGGCTGAAAAGTGTATCTTTATTGGATATAAACATGGTATCAAAGGTTACAAGATTTGGAACCCATAAACTAATAAGGTTCTGTATATCCTAGATGTGGTATTTAGAGAAATGAAGGATGTTGTTAAACATGAATTCCTACCAAGTAGGGAAGAACCAGAGAAAATAGAGTCTGATTTAAAGGATGATGAATTAGACTCTATAGAAGAACATGAATCAGAAGAAGAAGATCCTTATACTCTAGTATTGAGGAGATCATTTTGAGAAAGAAGGATACCGAAAAGGTATACTCCATCTGATTTCCATTGAAAATTTTCTTTTTCTATTACTAATGATGATCTTAGAATTGTCAGAGAGGCAATGGATTTAGAGGATGGAAATATCTAGAAAAAGGCCATGAACGAAGAAATGGAATCCTTGGATAATAATGAGGCTTGGGATCTAGTGAAGTTGTTGACTGGAAGAAATCGCATTGGGAGAAAATGGGTATTTAAAAATAAGTTGAATGAAGAAGGAAAAGTGGAGAAATACAAAGCTCGATTAGTAGCAAAGGGTTATTCCCAGGTTGAGGGAATTGATTTTGGTGATATTTTTTCTCTTGTTTCCAAGTTAACCTCTACAAGATTTATGTTATTTGTTGTTGTTGCATTTGATTTTGAAGTAGAACAAATGGATGTGAAGACACCCTTCCTACATGGGGATTTGTAAGAAGAAATCTATATGAAGAAACCATAAGGATTTGTTGTGAAGGGGAATAAGGAGATGGTATGCAAGTTAAAAAATTCCTTGTATGGTTTAAAACAATCACTAAGGATGTGGTATAAAAAATTTGATACTTATGTGTTGGGACTTGGTTTCACAAGAAGCAAAGAGGATCATTGTGTGTATTTTAATTAATTGGTGATCATTTGATTTATTTGGTCTTATATGTGGATGACATGTTACTAATAGGAAACAACAAGGAGATTATTTAGGATGTGAAAACTCAATTGTCCTCTAAATTTGACATGAAGGATCTCAGTGCTTCAAATTTCATTTTGGGCATGGAAATTAAAAGAGACCGGAATTAGAGGAAACTCTGGTTAAATCAAAGAAATATGTCGAAACAATATTATAGAGGTTTAATATGCAAGAATGTAAACTGTTCAAGGTTCCTATTCTTGTTGGTGTAAAGTTATCTGCGAATCAGTGTCCCAAGACACAGGAAGAGGATGAGGACATGTCTCGTGTTCCATATGTGAGTGCAGTTGATAGTTTGATGTATACAATGGTCTGTACTAGACCAAAAATTTCACATGCAGTGGCAGTTTTGAGAAGGTATATGTCAAAACTAGGGAAGGAGCATTGGAAAGTAGTAAAAAGGGTTTTCAGGTATTTGTGTGGCACTACTAGCTATGAATTGTGATACCAGGGAAGACCACGATTGGATATACATGGGTTTGTGGATGTAGACTGGAGTGGAGATCTGGATCATAGGAGATCTACAAGAGGATATGTGTTTAACCTATTTGAAGGAGAAATACTTTGGATGAGAAAAATAAAGGCTATAGTGGCACTTTCAACTACAGAAGATAAATACATGGCATCCACTCATGGAAGTAATGAAGAAGTATGATTACAAATATTGTTTTCATGTATTGGGTTGGTACAACAAGCTGTAAGGATAGATTGTGATAGTCAAAGTGAATTTTTTCTAGTGAAGAACCGACTTATCATTCAAATACAAAGCATATTGATATTCAATATCACTTTGTGATAGACACAGTTGAAGAAAATAAAGTGTTGTTGATGAAGGTGGACACTTTGAAGAATGTTGCAGATTCATTAAAAAAAATTATGAGCACTGAGAAGTTATCTTGGTGTAGAGGATCCAGGGGCATTGTTGCCCTGAATTTTTGACTATGTAACCCTGTAACGCCCTGTATGAAAAGAAAACAAAAAGTGGTAGAATGTTGGGTATGTTTTATATTCTTTGCATGAGTAGTAGTGTTACATTTTTTCCTTGTTTTTCATGTTGCCTCAATTTCCGTGTCCATTGTTGACAAATCCCTACATTATAGTAGTAAATCAAATCGGAGTAACTACAGGATAACCCACTATTGTCACCATAGTAGGAAATCCCCACATTTTAGTGATGGAATGAGGTCCACCATAGGGGAGGTGTCCTCGATAACCTCAAGGGATCAGATAGTAAGTGAACTAGCCAATATTGGAGCACCCTCTCTCTCGTTATCTAAGTCAAAGGTCTATGTCTATAAAATTAAGGCAAAGGAAGTGTTTCGGGTACCTACCTAGAACAAGAAAAATAATAGCATATATATAGAAATATCCAAGTACCAATATGATAGTAATACCTCAAGAGACGTAGAAAATTGAAAATATGTCCTAACTGATACATAATTGCAACAAAATAATAGTCTACAACAGAAAATAGTATTTTATAACAACCACAATAAGTTTATCTCAGAATTGCAATAAAAGACAATGAAAACTTAGCATAAATCCAATAGATCAATTATCAACTATTTCAATCAATTTCTAAGTGAGTTAAGCTAATGTTAGATTATTTTATGCAACAAACAATAGTAAATTAGATGGTTGTAGTAGTGTTTTGCAATAGTAGCAACAAAATCAATAGATTAAGCTAAGCTAGGGTTAGTAAAGGTTAGTAAAAATCCTTAGACAATAAAGTTTGAGAGTTTGTTTAATCAAATTCCTTCACAAGAGTAATGATACTAGTGCCTTTTGGGCTATGGAGTCATTTACAACAAAACTATAAAAGTAACTTGGAGGATGATGATAATAGCATATATGATGTAGGGCTTGAGATCCAAGGTGATAGAACCTTAGGTTCTTGAATCTCAAGAAGAAATGCTAAAGTACAATAATCTTTGGGCTTTAGTGAATCTTAATTCCCTTCTAGGATTTAGATTTTTGTCATAAAAAGATTCTAGAATCAACTCCTAAAGTGGTAGCACTTTAGGGATTTAGAATTTTTCCCTAGATGAGGTTTCTTAACAAATTAATGGATGAAATAAACTAGAGAGAGGAGGAAACACCTCATGCTCCTCTCCTAGGGTTTACACAAGTAATATAGCTTCAATATGAACAAGTAAAACATACCATTAACATTCAATAAATGAAATGAAATTGCATATTTACTTATTTCACTAAGATTTAACCATTCACAAATCCTAGTTCCAGAAAATTTCACCAAGAATAAGCCAAGAAACATCCAAAGCATGTCCTCCAAGAGATAACACATAAGTAAAAGAGCCAATGTTTCCAATAGGGAGAAAATTTCAGTTCCAAGTCCTCTTGTGAGAGAAGAGTTATGATGAAAAATGTAAAGGCAAGGTATTTATTTATACAATACCTTGAAACAATAATTTCTCCATAACAAAAGAGGGTAGAACCCTTTAATTTTCCTCTAAAGTGTAGATAAATGAAAAAAAACATGAAATAAACCCTAGTAGGGTGACATCATGCTCCAAGAGGGTGACACCATTCCTCCAAGGTAAGTTGTTGGGATTCCAAGGCCATATGTCACATCTCCAATGCTCAAGGGTGTGTCTCCTCACCCACATATCAAGACACCTCTGGATCCATCAAACCCTAACCTCCAAATATGATGTCAAGGATAGAAGGGTGACATCAAATTTAGGAAGGTGACATCATAGGCATCGAAAGGAAACGTCCTAGAGAAAGAGGGGTGCAAACTCATTTTCAGGTGATGTCAATGTTCCTCCAAAGGAAACATCCTCCATGCTTTGTGCACAAAATCTCTGGGGTGCTCTACCTAGCCTGTGGGCTTTCAACCCATGTGTGCGTAATAATGACTAGTCTTCTCAAATCCAAGCCCATTTGTCCACCATCCAAGGTTCCAAGAATGTGAGAGACACTGTCTGAGGGTGTTGAGTCACTGGATGACTCATTTATCTTCATCACAGGTGCCAAAGTCCTACAATGGGGCACTGATACACATCAAAATTGCTCACTTTGACAATGTTACATTTTCAATGTCGTAAGTGTCGCACTTTTGTTGAAAGCATCGTAAGTGTCAAATTATCTTTTTGTAAGTGTCACATAACGAATGACACCATGAAAAAAATTGATACAAACCCTAAACCATGTTAGAAGAAGAATCCCCATCATATGAAAGTTAGAACAATGTTTTTCTATGAGAATTTCTCATATTGGAAACTTTTGGGAAGATCAACGCTCCCCTACTCATATACAGGGAGATATAACGCTCTTTTTCCATCTCACAGGGAGTGATGCAATGCTCTGGTTCTTTGGCTAACAGAGCACCGATTTTTCTTTCTTTGAAAAATTGAAGGCTTTCTTACTTGTTGGGCATAGTCTTTGGATATTTTTCTCTGACCAAGATCTTATTTTGTTAGATCTTGTCCTCTGTTTGACTCAAGGTTTCCATTTTTCATTCTTTTAGTTCTTATTGAGTTTGTGTTTCCTTATTTCAAAATCTATCATTTTTCTCAAAATTGGTTTCTTTTTTCTGCTCTTCTCAATTATATTATTGATTGGAGGTTTTCATCAGGAAGGTGATTGATCACAATATTGTTTTTATTATCTTTGATCCCTTACTCAATTCTGGAAGACTATAAAGTGTGACTTTTGGTTTCTTAGTGTTTTTCTTTGAGTGAATAGTTTGGTAGTTGTTCTTCTGTCGGTCTCTTGTTTACTGCTGAGAGTATCTTTGTTTGTTTTCTTTTGCTTCTTATTTTTCAAATCACAGTAGTGAACCCTTTTCATTATTAGAGAAAGCACGAAGCATTAGACGAAAATTTTAGTTTGAATTCACAATAAAAAAAAGAAATACCTGTATGCATTAGGTTTGGATATTGAAAATGATTGCTTTATAATTTGGGAATTTTTTAAATTCTTGTTGAGAACAAAATACTATAAAAATTTTCATTCTTGAGTGTTTGTTAGTGAAAAAATAAAAGAAACTCTTCTCCTTCACGTAGCTAGAAGTTCATTGAAAAGAAAGTTTGCATTTTACCTTTTTGGGGAGTTGAGTCTCAAACATCATCTTCTTCACTATCATTCACCCTTGTGTAACAAACAACCATGAAAATGAATGCTAATTAAAATCAAACTAGATTTTTTTTTTTTTGGATCTTTACACCAAAAATAGACTAGGACTAGAGCTTTGGAATAGGTTGTGAAAATAACTCTCCAAATCATTCAAGAAAAACATAGAATCTTGTGATAGGGAGAGAAAATCCAACTTTTGTATAAGCATAGCTGGGATCCCCCTCTCAGACAGGGATTAAACACGAGGTCATGTGCGGGAGAGAAACATAGATTATCCCTTCAAGTCTTAACCAATGATAGTAGTATGATCATTTATTGGGGATTCTTCTTGAGGATAAAATATTTTCATTTGGTCTCAGATATTTCTCAATTCCAAATCTATTCAGGGTCCTCTGGACTTTACCAGTCCATTTTCCTTCAGTTCTCTTTAAAGATTTCGGACTTGATATCCTACCCATTCGTTCCAACTTGACTGTTGATTGTACCCTCCCAGAGGCTGACTACGAATTAGTATCCTTAGTGTCCATAATATTTAGGGCCTTTACATGAGGTGACGGTGAATGGAAGTCTTTGTTGTACCTAGAACAAATGTTGGTCAAACTCACTCAGGATCCTTGGAGGGTAACCCATGGGTAAAACCGTGAGGTAACTTGCACCAAGGTGTAAGTATGTTAATCAAGCCGCCAACGTAACTGGTCCACCTGATCATATCCTAGCCCCTTCTCGATTTGATCACATGATGTTGAATTTCATCACCATCTAGTACATTCATTGAGAGAAGACATTGTTTTGCTTGTTGGTTTTCTATATTTTTTAGCGAGTGTTGTTTGTTTACTTTATTTGTACTTAAACATTGGTACTATAGTCGATAAAGGTCTTCATAGATCATGTAGGATGAAATGGTTTTCTCTAGAAGGCTACAAATCCTTACCTCCTAACTCACTGGAAGAAACTTACCGTGAAGAGTTTGAAAACCATTCGGATGTTGGTAGTGCTGCTACTCCTTTTCTAGAAAATATAGAGAGAGATTTAGTTATAGTTCAGGAAGGTTCCACCCTTCCTGCAAATCTGACTTTGGAAATTCCTCATGATCCACTCCTTTTCTGAGTGGACTCCTCAGGTAACATTATAGTAGAAGACCACCCTAGCCTACCGTCAAGGCCATATAATCAACTAGATATGGAACCAATACAACCAAATTTCAATGAAGAATACACTAGCCCTGTCCTCTCTACTGAAATGGTAGATCCAAAACAAACTCCTTTTCATTATATATGGATAACTCTATGAGGTCAAGATATTTATGAAAAATTTAATTTCAGTTGAACACTCTTTAACCCTCCACATGCATCTACCACTACCGGTGAAGATGCGATACCATCAGGAAAACCTATTGACCATCTTGTCAATCAAATGATCAATCCCGCTACCACTTTCGAACAAGTTAAAAGTTAAACAGGAGTCATGTTATCTAGTCATTTGTAGAGTACCCTGATGGTTATGCCTACGATCCCTCTTCAAGAAAGAACCTCATATACTCCACAAAACCCTATTGGGACAAATCCGTACTAGGGAGACAAATTGATACTAGGGGGAAACCCCCATTCAATGGACAAATCCCTACTGGGGGAAAAATGTCCTTCGGTGCACAAATCCTGACTGGGGGGAAACCCCCTTCTACCAGTCAAATTCCAGCTGCTACCCAACCAATGGTAGGGGGACAATTCCAACCTTTGTTTACCGAAAACCCCCCAGAATCCTGGGGACCACCCTAGGGAGGATTTTTTCATCAACTACATTAGGGAGGATCATCAAACCCCAACCTGTAAGGAGGAATCCTAAATCTCAATCCTGATGGATTACATTCTAGAAAACCCTTTCTAGGGGTCTCGAATCCAACCTTGGGTCTTAAAGGCCAACCATATTTTCCTCTCCTAGGGAAAAATCCTTACCCTCCTCGAGGGAAAAATAGTTATCTGCCTCAAAATATTCAAGCTAACTATCCTCCCCAGAGACAAATGGGTTTTCCCTCTTCTTTTATGCAAATACCTCAACAAATGAATCCTACCTTTTTTGGTCAAAATCAACACCATATGGGAGGACATGTTGGCTACAATTATCCAACACAACTAGTTTATGGTCCTATTGGTGTTCATCAGCCACACCGATATCATCCTCAAGTCAATCGACAATTACTGTTCTTAGCCACTCTATATCTACCAGATTTGTCAAGATTAACCAACAATCCCATATTACTCTCCCATTTTGGCCAGTCATTCCTACCAAATTACCTTTTGATATTCCGAAATTTGATGGAAAACCTGGTGAAGACCCTAATAACCATGTTATGAATTTTCATCTATGGTGTTCATCAAATTCACTAATGGATGATTCTATCTGTTTACGTATTTTTCAGCGTACACTTACGGGTTCAATGACTAAATGGTACATTGAATTACAACACAAAACTTTTCAAGATTTTAATTCACTTTCCATGGATTTTATTACTCACTTCCAATTACCTATCCGTTAAGAAAATGACACAGAAATTTTGACCTCCCTTCATCAGACCAACTTCATACATATTTTTGATCATGTTCATGAATGGAGACAACAATGTTGGTTGATCAAAGAAACCATTCCCGACCAATTTTTGGATGAATGGTTCACCAAATATATTTTACCTCCTATTACTCGTGACGTAGCCATGGGTGGTTTCGTTACAGAAGAGGAAGCCATTGCTCATTCCTAGTATCTGGATTTGGTCTATTCCCAATATGGTACTTTGTATGAATTGATTCCAAACATTCCCCATACATCAACCAACCCATCAAAACCATCCTCCACCGAACATTCATATGGAGTTATCAGTTCCGTCAAAACCTAGTCGAGTTCACAGTCAACCGTCACAACCAATCATTCATTCACTGCCCCAACTATCATATCGAATCCACTCTCATCAAACTTCACCCCAAATCAAGTATGTAAAGTGAATGTAGTTCAATATACTTCTCCAGAAAAATCAGGGGGAAAAAATAAATAAAATAAACCTAAGCAAAATAATAATCAAACCAAAAATCCAAAAACACAAGCATAACCACCTGCTACTAAGAATAAACCGCAACAAAAACTGAAATTTCCATGTCTCCTTTATGGTGAATATCACTACACACAAGACTGTCCCCATCGGGATGAATTTGCTAAAAATTTTAAAGGAAATTATCAACCCACTGTATTGACACCTCCTTTCCCACAACAACAGTCACTGGTTGCACAAAATCCAACACCTCCAATAGGAAGTAACACAAATCATCCTCCTAACGAGGAAGCTTCATCGAGTGCACACATTTACATGTTTAATGGGGTATATTTGACCACTCATACTACGACGTATAACACACCACCAAGTAAACCCGATAAGGAGAAAGTAACTACTAGAAATACACCAGATCCACCTTCCACTTCATTTAATCCTCCATTTGGACCACTCCATATTGAGAAACCAAGCTTTGACTCTATTCTACGTCTACCCAAGAGCACAATCTGAAAGTCGACCTTTAATCCTAACTCACGTGCTGCTAAAAAATAAAACATTGTTGAATATTTGAACCAAGCACCTTATGCTATGTCAACTCTGATATTTCTACAACACTACCCTAGCCAACAGAGAACTGTCTTGGTAGCCATCAGAGCTATAGATCCTAAGTCATCCAATAATATCACATTCAACTTGGATAATTTTAAATCACGATTCTCTCACCAACTTTCTTTCCAAATCAATGTCATTGTCCATAATCAACATATTCATTGCACGATCTTAGACGAGGAGGAATCCACATGTGTCATGTCCTTGGCTTGTTGGAAAGGCCTTAAATCACCTAGTCTCAATCAATCTCCCACCATGTTAAGAGAATTTGATGGAAGAGGTTTCCGTCCTCATGGATTATTACAATCCTTAGTCATTCCACTGTGAGGAAAAATTGTTTTCGTAGATGTTGAAGTAGTATATTCCACCCTAGATTATAACTTATTTCTAGGGAGAAGTTGGTTCTATGCTATCACTGTCATCACTTCATCGGTTTTTTGATGAGTCCAATTCCCTCATCAAGGTGAAATTGTAACCATCGATTAGTTATATTATTGCACCCCCGACACTCGCACTCAAACAACCAACGATATTCCTTTCTTGGTAGACTCAAAAATTACTTATGAAAGTGTTGGGGTATTTCTCTTGAAATATTCTTCGCTCATGGGTACCTTCCCTACACCTCTTCCTCCAACCATGAAACACATCGCAACGGATAATATGATTTCGACTATGCCACATCAATCCTTCGAATCATTTGATCTGTGGATCTTGACTAGTCCCATAGAGTTCGATACACTAGGTAACACTATGCCACTTAGTCCTACAGAGGCCCAATACTACGCCATTCAGTCTACCTCTCCTTCACTGGACGACCCACATCTATAGGCCTCTACTACATATTTGTTACCATCTTGATTAGATTCCCTTTCCTCTACTTTTGATTACATCCTACATATTTTAAATTGGATGAATCTATTATGGAAATTCTTAGTATCGAGGAGGAACCATGGGATGACAACCACCATTGTTCATCCTTTCTTCCCAGTTTGGATGAAATTGAGAAATATATTTCTTCTATCTTTCCTAGCGATATCGTCGACTCTCCCCAATATCCTATACTCACTTAGGATACCATCTCCAAGGGGAATGTGGGAAATATCTCTCACATGATTACCGTTGACATATCCATTAAAGAAGGTATTGTGGAAAACATACAACTAGGTGCCAATTGTTCAGCTGAAGAAGTTGAAACTTATACTGCCTTGTTTAAAGAATTTTGCGACATCTTCATATGAAGCTATGAAGAAATTCTAGGGATCAATCCTTCAATCGTTGTGCATGAAATCAAAACTTACCAGGAGTTAATCGCCTGGTTCATCCTAAAACAAACCGCGACAATCAAGGCATAAGTCAAAAAATTATTAAAATATGGTTTTATTTATCCTTTCCCTTTAACCAAATGGGTTTCTGACATCGTTCTGGTCACCAAGAAATAAGGTACCATTCTTGTTTATGTCGATTATCGAGATCTTAATAAGGCTTTTCCAAAGGACAATTACCCTACACCCTGTATCGACCAAATTAACGATAATTGCCCCAGAAGTGTCATTTTATATTTATGGATGGATTTTCTGGATATAACTAGATCGAAATTTTATTCATTGATCAACACAAAATATCCTTCATCTTCCCATAGGGGACTTTTGCCTATCGAAAATTACCTTTTGGCCTTAAAAACGATGGAGCCACTTTTTAGCGGGCTATGTTGTATGTGTTCCATGACATCAAACATATCGTTGAAACTTATCTTGATGACTTACTAGTTCACTCGACTTGTCGACAAGACCATATTGGTCACCTATGAGCCATCTTTGTTTGATGTAGGTTTTATAATATATATGTTTGACCCCCATAAATGCATTTTTGTTATTGAATCAGGGAGACTCCTCAACTTCATAGTTTCCAAATATGGGATTAGGGTGGATCCCTTAAAACTCAAAGCCATTCTCTCTTTATCCCCTCCCAACAACCTTACCCAACTATAAAGTTTGCAAGGGAAGGTAAAATTTCTTCATTGTTTTATTTTCAATTACACCGAAATCACTAAAGGATTCATGATATTATTGCAGAAATATGCCCCTTTCATCTGGGATGCAACTACTCAATGCTCCTTTGATGATCTTAAGCATGATTTAACGAATACACCGCTTTGGCATCCACTAAATTATGTGAAATATTATATAATTTATTTGGATGTCTCTACTTCCACTATTTCTATGATGTTAGTACAAGAGGATGATGATGACTCCGAACATGTGATCTGCTATTTGAGTAAGAGTCTATCATGTCCCAAACTCTTATATTCACATGTTGAAAAGTTGGCTTTGGCAGCAATTATTTTCATCCAAATATTTCACCACTATATTCTATTACGCACTACCACAGTCATTGCAGACTCAAACCCCATGTACCACATCTTGACTCGAAAAGTACTTAGGGGGAATATTCAAAATGGATTGTCATTCTTCAAGAATTCGATATTGTGTTTTCAAATCAAAGGCTAAGAAATCGTTGGTTTTTGTGGAATTAATTTGTGATCTTCCCCATACTAATGAGAATACTGAGCCCAATGATTCTCTTCCCAATGAATCCATGTTCCTCATTAGTACATCTAATCCATGGTATGGAGACATTCTTCTTTATCTCCAAACCCAACACTTTTAGCCTATCATTTCACATGATGAATGACGTCGCATTGGACACCATTCAAAGAACTACCTCATCATTGGCGACACCTTGTACCATCATGGAATTGATACTATCTTATGACTTTGCTTAAACCATGAAGAGGTTGAAATTTTTTTAAATGAATGTAACCTTGGAGCTTGTGGAGGTCATCATTCTATGATGGCTACAACCCAAAAAAATTTATGTGCTAGTTATTTTTGGCCTTCCATATTCAAAGATTGCATTGAGGCCATAAAAAAATTCCCACCCTATTAGATCTTTCAGAAAAAACACATACCCACCCAACTCCACTTCATCCCATTGTTGTCATCGACCCCTTTGAAAAATGGGGTATCAATTTCATGCAATGTAATCCTACCTCAACACGGGGACACGGTTATATTATCGTTGTCGTCGATTATTTTACTAAATGGTTTGAGGCTATGCCTACATTCCTTAATGATGGTTGCATTGCAATAATGTTTGTGTTCAATCATATCATCTCTCAATTCGGTGTCCCTCAAGATATTGTAACTAACCATGGATCCCATTTCGAGAACCAGATGATGGGTGAATTGCGCACCAAGTTAGGTTTTTTCCATGAAAATTCATCTCCTTAATACCCTTAGGAAAATGGACAAGTTGAAGCCATCAAAAAAGTCCTGAAAACCATGCCTCAACGTATGGTGGGAGTGAAAAAAACCTCTTGGAATTTGTATATATTCTCTGCACTCTGGGCTTATCCCACTTCAGTTAAAACTGCCATTGGATTAACACCCTTCTAGTTGGTATATGTGATCGAAGCAGTATTACCAATTGAATGTGAGATTCCCTTTTTGAAACTCATCGTAGAACTCCTACCCCATACTTATGTTGAAGAGGAACGATTTTTATATATAACCAATATGGATGAAACCCATTGCAATGTTTCTCTCATCAACGAGACATATCATAAACACATCAAAAATCAATATGATAAGTCCATCTTACCTTGTTCTTTCGCAGAAGGATATCTAGTCTTGGTCTATGATCAAGATCATGACAAACTGGTGGCAAGAAAGTTAGAACCCATGTGGCACGTGACATACATCATAAAACATGTGTTACATAGAGGCATCTTTGAGTTAGTATATTACAATGGAATATCTCTTGGTGAGCCCCGAAATGGGCTTTACCTCAAGAAGTACTATGCATATAATATCTCGCATGTGTTCTTTGTACATTATTGTACTATATGTTTTTGACATGGTGTGTATTTTCTTTTGCATGCATGAGTTTTACCCCATTTTCTTATACTTTTCTTTGTGATTGAATGTGCAGATGACATCATCCTTTCCCATCTATTTCGGGTTCGAATATGGAGCTAGTCGACATACCCAGAACATCGCTTTTGCATCTTGGGTCATTTACCACTCTAGCGAGTTAGTGAGTTTAGGAGGAATTTTCCTCGGATCTGCGACCAATAACATTGCAGAATATCATGTTGTCATCGGAATTTAACCAAATCCTCTTTTCTAGGTATATCGCAATTGATTATCAACCTTGATTCTCAACTCGTGGTTTGTCAACTAAATCGTGAGTATGCCATTCATAACCTAGTTTTACTACGTCTCCACCTAAGGGTTCGTCATCTCGAAAGATCTTTTGAATTTCTAGAATATAGAAATATATCAAGAGAGCTCAATATGATTATGGATTTGTTAGAAAATTATATGTTATATTGGTATATTTCACATAGATAAACATTTGGGACATAAAGCGTATGAATAAAAAACATCACATAAAACAAAAATGTAATATAAGTAGCTACTGCAAAACTCGCTTATATATAAGCTTATAGATTTTTTTTTTTTGTCAAAATACATCATCCAAAGGTATGTAATAGGGAAAAACATGGGACTTTATGCCCATAGAATCATCATAAAGACTACAAGTGTTTGAAGATTCTGCATGTTCCCCTGCACCACATTGTGCTCAACATAACACATTACCACTCTCGCCACTCGTCGTAGCAAATGAATAAGACCTTCAGGGACCCCAATTGTATGTCTCTGAAGGTGTAGGGGTACATATCGTATCCTCATGGAGGTAACTACCATAGTAAAATCATGAAGGTTCCTCTCCACCTCTCGGATTCCCCCTACTCCAACATCATGCTCTTCCTCCACCTAAGCATATTTGCAACGTCCTACTGCTGGTATCTTTGTCGGACGTGACACACCTTTTTCTACATGATGAAAAAAAATTACTTAGATCCCTCCTTGTACAACCAAAAACATATAAAATACCAGAAAAATATTGTTACAAGGTTATGATCTTTCGTACCTGATACATTCCACTGTGTACCCTCAAGAATCACTAAATATGAACTACCTCAAAAATCCACCCCAACATATGGAAAATCCTCGATCACCACTAGATTCCTCCACCATACAAATAATTCAACAATAAATCGAAAGGCCGAGGGCTCATTTCCCAACCTAGGGGAAAGGCTAGTCCATCGTTCCATACGGGGCTCAATCACAAGACGTGCTATCAATGCAACATGCGGTTGCATATGTGGAATTCACTCCAGGAAAAATGAGACTAATAAGGATGCATACCCAAACTATTTTTTCTTTCTCGTTCGAAATTTGGAGATCTTCTCCTTAATGTTCCTTAAAAACCTTGCACTCCAGTTGAATTGCTTAGGCTCCAAGCACTTAATAGAATAAGATATATGGGACTTGGAAGTAAGATGGGCACTAGTACTTCCTGCCTGTTTTGTGATAGAAAATAGGATGGATCAAAGAGATAAATCCATCACTTCTTTTATGAAAATCCTCCCTCCTACCAAGCGTGACCCTGGTATGTAGTACTGGGCAATGTATGCCTCTGTCGGTCGTGGAGTGGACCGATGCCCAGAAAAAAGAATAGGTGCTCCTTTCCTCGAGAGTCTCATCAAGAAGTATACATCATCCATGTCGATATCAAGCATCTGTGGTCCTATTAGGAATGTTTTCTTTTCATTATCCCATAACCCGATCAAATACTTGAGTAAAAGAACTTCTTTCCTCATATTTTTGAGTTTGAAGTACTTTAGTAAGACACAATTTTGTAAGGTTGCCTTCTCTTGAGGGTCTTGTAAAGCAACGATGTCATAAAATTCATGTTTTCATTCCTTCTATTCAATCATGATTATCTATGAAGAAAACCTGCAAATTCATGAACTAATCATCATTAGCTAAGTTTTCAAAGAAAATTTACCTTTTTTCAAGCCTAAAACTAATACAAATAAATAAATTTTGCACCTAGATCTCCTTAAAAATAGAGAACATAGAACTAGTGCTCCCTAGGTGCACATACTAGGGTGTTGAAATCTCGATCATCTCTCCCCTCGGTTTTTTGAGGGAGCGCCGATCCATTTCAATGCTCTAGGGCTTTTGGAGGAGCCCAAACTCTTAAATTAAGGATAAAATTGAATTAAAAACATGTAAATGAATGAGAAAGAGGAGAGAACCAACATGATATGGACGGATTCACAAATGGTCACCCACAACTCTTGCAATCAAACACCTGAAAATAACTCCAAAAGAGAGAAAAAAACTCAAAGGGAAAATGTGTTACGAGGAAAATCTCTCTATGGCTAGGGTAAACCACAACAGACATAAATGACTGCAGAAATCAACTCTCTTCTCAAGTATGCTATGAAATCAAATATGCTAGCAAGACACGATAAAAGGCCTACCTTTTCCAGATGTTCGATGAAGTCCGTCGTTGAGCACTTGACCCAAAGAAATATACCTACAACTAGTCCTCAACAACCAAGAAAAGAAAGCATATGGTGATAATAAATGATGTTATCACATTCAATAGCATAATCCATTAATAAACATGAAAAATATTCCCATGGAATAATAATTCAAATATTTTCAAGATATCATTTGGATGGGAAAAGAGTATTTCTATTAATATATGATCAACAGAAGTGAAAATGTCACAGACTTATGTGTCGGCATGGTTCAAAACCAAGAAACTAAGTTCCTTCTAGCTGGGCCTCCACCACTTCAATCCTCCACCAAAGGCAAGCTCATAATAGAGAAGCAATGAGGTTCTCAATCAATAAGGGAAGAGCTTGGGAGATGAACACTATGTTCAAACTTAAAGGACAAAGGGATGCAGACTCAATATGAAGTAAATAATTTCTCCAAAGTAACTTTTCTCTCAAAGTTGAAATCTTTATCCTCTTTCCATAGCTTGGAATTGGCCCATTTATAGCCTTCAAAATGGAACTGAAGGGTCGATTCAGAATGTTTCTAGTATATGGAAGGCCAAGGATCATAGATCTCCTGTCATGACATGGAAACTCGACATTAATTTTATTTTCTAGCACAAATCCTGATGTACGCGGGTTGTAGTGGTGCAACCTGCATATACGCATGTTGTATAGTAGGCAAGATGCATACATGTGGAAAAATATTCATTTTTAGCTCTGGATTTTACAAACAGGGATGACAAGTCTGCATAGGGAAATGGAAAAAGGCCTTTTGTGCAAGATTGCATAGGGTGAGGAAAATATTTCTATAACATATGCCCCCTAATGTGTGAGGTCAGAGGACTATCTGCGATGACCAAAATAAATTATAAACAACCCAAAAGTGGAGTGATGGGGAACTAGCCGGAAGAACTGGTTTCTCATTACATTCTGTACTGACTTTGCATACATGGTCGCCAATAGAATTACACTGTAGATCCATGTGAAAATATACCAAACAACTTTCCGTGGCCATCAATAGGCAAATACAAATGTGGTTACATTTGAAATAGCTATCATAGTCATGAACAAGGCCCAATAGAACTGGTGTCAAAATCAATCTGAAAATATCTATATACAATGGAGTACAAACTGATCTCCCATGATTACTGAATTCATATAGGTACTAGTCCAATGAAAAGGAAGCAACAAATTAGGAAATATGCAAAGAAATACTGGTGTCTTCAAGTCTTCTACATAACCTGCCAAGGGTGAAAGTATACATCATGTGAATAAATGAGTTAAGCTCAAACACAATGAGACATCGTTTGATTACCGGTCATTGAGGTATAACGTTAACAAATGCGAGAAAACACACTAATAATGAAAGTAGGTATCAAAGAACTGAGTGCATTCTTACAAGTGTGAATAAAGGATTCAGTGTCGAACACCTGAAGAATCCGTCGATCAGGAGACATTGATGTATTCCCAACTATCGATGGAGAGAGAACCTACCACTAATCACTGCAAGCCTCAAGGTACTCATAAGACTCTAGGTCCCGTTTCCAAAATAAATGGGCTGGATTCGATGGAAGCAAACCTGCTGAAAGGAGAGAATTAAGGCATCTCTCATTAGTCAACACGAGGTAAAAAGCAGGAGCTTCATGATTTGGAAAAAATCATACAAAGAACCAATGATCTTGTGCGTCTTTTGTGTGTGCTAAGTGCAAGCGGGACACAAAAAAGACACTCTAAATAGCATCCAATAAGGAAACCTACTGACAAAGGAAAGGAAACCACCAATAAGGCTAATGGCATCCAAGAGACTGCATGAATCCCAATGTGTGAATAGATGTCTTGTCGTCGAACACAAGGGAAACCACCCAGTAAACGACCAATTAAGAGGTGTTGACTATTGCGTTCAAGGTTACCTACCAATGATGAAAGTAGGACCAGGGTGCATGATAGGACTACAATATCATGTGACTCTGAGACAAACTGAGGGTATGGACGACATGCAAATTCAAGATTTATGAGATGTGGCCGACATAGGTTGATATAATTCCTTTGAACAAGAGCATGAAACATATGGAATACTTTGACAACATAGACTTAATGATGAAACCATGAGATGCATGAGGCATCAATGAAATTCTCTATAGGGACTGGAAGAGTAACCAGTCAATAGAGAAGACTCTATAACGAGCTCATCTTCCTAAGGCCATGCTAATTCCAAAATTATGATGATGAATGGACTCAAATAACTTTGTGCTATGTTCAAAGGAGGCATGAATGCTGCCAATATAATATAATACTCCCTTCCTGCTCATCTTTTTTTGTTTTTTTTCATACACAAATGAATGCTATGATAGAGAGGAGGAAACGAGTGTCGCAAGTAAGAAAAACTAGTTCCAACAGTGGAACATACCTATGCTCAATGCAAGGAGATGCATGCGCGAGATGGACACTCTGGGGAATGTTCCCTCCCAGGAATAGGGTGTCAAATTGTGAAGGATATAAACGAGGCTTTGCTTGGTTGAGGATGCAAAAATTGTTGAGGCAAAAAATTTATAATGCAAAGCCAGAATCGACTAAAGGCTCAATACTGCAAGTAAGGGCATGAGATGAAATCACAACTTAATGAAAAAAAAAATCCTTTTTTATGTCATTTAGTATACTTGATGTGAGAAAGGGATAAACTTGTGCCAAATAGATGTCCTTTCAAATCCAATTTACCAGTGTGAAAGAGACAAGATCACTCGACAATCTTTTCTCTTTTTGAAGATGAGTTGGAAAAGAGCTTAAATTAAACTCGGTTGGGAGTCCTCCAGGTATAAGGCAACATATTTATGAGTGAGAAATGAGGCTCAACATAAAGTCATGTACTAGCTATAAATGACTCTCGATGCTAGGAAAAATCTCTGCATGGGCACCAAATGCAGTAGAGGATCTAACTAGGGCACCCATGTTTGGTAAGTCTCTACCACTTGATAACGACACTAATTATAGCAGATGGAAGGTTTTGTGTCGCAACAAATGGGTTCGTACCTAAGGCATAAAAAGTGATAGTTATAGGACGATGTGAAAATTCATGATGGAATGGATACCTATCCTATATGATGGGTAGTGAAAATATTTGCCCGTGGTGACTAATGGTAACCATAACATTGAAATCCATAAGAATCCCTAGTGAAAAATACAAAAAACCAACTCAATCCACTTCTGTACTAGTCTATTAGGAGAAAAAATGACTCAAAACTATAGAAAGTGGGTAAAAATTGTTATAAACAGTAACAAAAACCAAAAATTACTATGTCCTTTTGATTTTTTACCCAAATAGTGAGAATTGGATCAAAATACCTCCGAGATTCAACTAGTGATTATGAGAGTGTTAGGGGACAAAATCAGAAACTGTCTAGACCAGGTAATTTCTCTTCCCCTCCTCTTCATTTCTAGTGGATTAAATTTTTAAATTAGGTTTCAAATTTTGAGTAATTTAGGGCGTAAATTGTGTAATTAGGTGTATGTAGGCTGAAACTTATATGGCCGCGTATACGATGGGTTATACACGATTGTGTAAACTACAAGGTGCATATACCCAACCCTTTACGTGACTGTAAGTGAAGAAGCTCATGTACACGCACACAATCAATGATTTCTATGGTTGCTAACTCAAATTTTGACTTTTCTCTTACAGGATGGTGCTTGAATGGAGGGAAAGAGAGAATGAGGAGGTCGATGCTTCTGTGGATAGATATTTGGGGGCCCAAATGGCCTTGAAGAGATGTGGCTTATATAAATTTTGGGAACTCAAAGGGATGAGGGCCCAGGTGAGGTTTCTTGAGATGCTTGTGGGTTACTGGGACCCTGAGAGTGAAAGCTTCAACCTCGATGGGAAACCATTAAGGATTGAAGTAGAGGATATCTACTTTTTGACTGGATTATCATGCTAGGGAGATCTTGTAAACCTCAAATCACGGGGAGCAGGGAGTGGAATTAAAATAGAGGAGTACATTGATGCCCACTGTGTAGAAGGGATTCTGAAGGTTGGGAGTCAACTCCCCATCTGAGTGATAAACAATGTCAACCTAAAGATTGTTTTCCTCATATTGACCAAGATCACAGGTTCAACTTCGTTGCACCAGGCATCGAGTTTGCTCATGTTATATGCAGTAGAGTGTTTGAGACCCACAATATATGACTAGTGTACCTTACTACTGGAAAATATGAAGAGCCAGTTAGCATAGTGAAAACATGGGAGTAAGAGGAATTTTGGGTTTGCCTTTATCTTATGCAGTTTATTCTTCGAGTAGGTTCCAAGCATGGGACCTAGAGTCGAGATTCTTCCTAGAAGACCTCATGATCCAACGATGGAACTGTGGACCTAGGTAATGAGATGACAGGGGGGAGGTAGGGTGCCCACACCTTACAATGATGATTTTTTCTACTGGTGGAAGTGACAGGTCATTTATCTAGATGACTATCCCTATGCAGGGATCAAATTTAGAGGGGATCCGGACATGCCACTCCCACCAATTACCACCTACAGGGACATAGGTATGTCAAATATTTTTAAATATTTCATTTTTTTATATTTTTGTATAGTAGAATAAAAATATTTTTGGATTATGCTTAAGTAATAGATAGACATTGTGTAATGCAGACGTGGGTCCACGATGGTTGGAAGATCTTCCTCAACATCGATAGAGGAACCGGGGAGACGAGGCGGCGAGAGGTGAAGCTGAGAGAGTCCTACAAAACATGTAGGGCAACCTGTCTCGTTTGGCTCATAGGATTCCTATGGTTCAGGTAGAGGATCTGTTGGAAGCCATGAAGTGGAAAGTGGTTGGTGTGTCTGGAGCTTGGGTGCGACTCCTTTTTCATCTCACAAATGTTGTAATTTGTTACCATGACACACATTCGATGCCACAGGCGTAGATGTCACAAATATTGTAGTATTGGCTGTATATGTGTATTGAGGGTATTAGCCCTAATTTTGTACTATAAACACCATATTTTTTGAAATATATATAAAACATGGATCTTCATCTTTACTTATATTTACAATGTGTACATTGATGAGATGGTTTTCTTTTCTTTAGTTATGTGACAAATTCCAATCTAAAATGAAATTAGCATAAGCATCAGATACATGGTTAGAACTCCTAGAAATGTGATAATAAGTAATAAAATCAAATTGTCGTTCTAAGAGACGTACCCGTAGGAATCGTCAGATTAAAGTAGGATCACGCACATGATAACTGCCATTCAACTGACATACTACTAACTGAGAATCCAGGTAAAATTCTAAAGAGAGAATACCATGTGAGATGGCATCACACAAAATTTCTATAACGATGCTATATTCGGCCACATTATTCATGGATGGACCTAGGTATACGCCACCTGAAGACACCAGTAGACCCTCGAGTGAGTAAACCACCCAAGCAGTGGAAGCCAAGTTCTGTGTATGACAACTGGATCCGTATGTAAATCCTAGGTAGACCGAAGACTCCATTGACATCTGTCAACCAAGGGAAAAATCGATAAGCAAGTTGAAGACGAAAAGAAAAGATATATACACTAAATTACATTAGTATACAAAGATTTTCACTTAAGCCTAGGGCTCAAGCATAATATATTTTCAAGTAGAGCCCATTCTTGGGCTGGGAAAACATATTCCCTTCATAGTCTTCTAACTCATAGGCTCCTTTTTCTAAGACACGTCTCACGATATAAGGACCGTGCCACATGGGTTTAAATTTTCCTACCCCCAGTGGCTCTTTGGCTTGATCATACAAGAGGACCAAGTCACCCTCAACGTACAACCAAGGACAAACAAAATTATCGTACTAAAATTTGACGTGTCTTTTGTTCACCTCGATAGCTGTAGAGGAGTCTCGACATTGCTTGTCAAGACTCCCTAGGTGTACAAGGCATCTCTCGAGATCGAAAGAGTCAGGTAGGATCATGACCGACAACTTAAGAGAAGGTATTTCACATTCAATAGGTAATATTGACTCCACACCGTGTACTAACTGGAAAGGGGAAAATTTGGTGGCAGTCTTGACCGAGGTTCGGTATGCCCAGAGTGTGGGATATAGCATAATATTCCAGTCATACTTACTCTAGATGATTTTTTTTTGCAAAATGGTCTGGAGAGACTTGTTGACGACCTCTACTTGCCCATTTTCCTCAGGGTAATGGAGAAGAATTATTATGTCTAAACCCCATCTTATATGCTAGTTCTTCCATCATTTAGTTCTGAAAAGTGATTTTCATGATTAGTGACAATCTCACTCGGGATACCAAACCGGGTGATAATTTGATTGAATATGAAGAAGGCAACAATCTTCCCATGAGATTTAACTATAGGCATGGCCTCAACCCACTTAGTAAATTAGTCGATGACCACGATAATGTTTTGATCCCCCCCAACCGAAGTTGGGTTGAAATCCACTAAGTCCACCCCCACTTGGTGAAGGGAGCAATGGTAATGACTGGGTGAAGAGGGGTTGGATGCGAGTGCATTTTTCAAGTGAACAACTGGCAGGGTTGACACTTCTTAACCACTTCAATACAATCTTTAAAGATAGAAGGCCATAAATAACCGGTTCGCAAAATTTTTTGGGCTGTCGCAAGCCCAGATAGATGACCACCACAAGCCCCACTATGGAAATCATTCAGGACTGACTCAACTTCTCTGTGAGTTAAACAATGACATAATATATTGTCTACTCCTCGGTGATACAAAGTGTCACCAATGATAGTATAATTCTTAGCTTGGTACCTTACACGTCATCGGTCATCTCGTGAGAGATGTTGAGGGAACTTCAAAGTTTGAAGATAGAGAACAATGTCTCCATACCACGGGTTGGATGACAAGACAAGAAAAATGTGTTTTTCTGCAATTGAATCAACATGGATAACCTCCTCATCTAATCATGGAACATTGGATATTAACTTTGTGAAGAATAATGATAAGCGAAATCGAGATCAAACTCTTGCCAAATGACAATCCATTTATTATATTTTCCTCCTATGATAGGTCTGGTAAGGAAATATTGAAATGGATTAACATCGACAACCACAGTAGTCTTGAAAAGTAATGTATAATGACGTAAATGTTGGACTGCGTGAACTGCAGCCAAAACCAAATTTTCAACGTGAGAATAGTTAAGCTCAGGACCAACTAAGTTTTGACTAATATAGTTCATGACGTGCTCGTAGAGCTCATCATCCTCCTGAACCAAAACCATACCTATCATGCCACCTATCTGATAGGGTCTCATGCATTACTATGATCAGCTGAAGAGAGCCATCCAGTCCGAGCCTCACATGACTCCGAACACTCTACACCGATTCTAGCCTTTGATGAAGTTCAACGCAGATCAACATTTCATTTATATTACAACGCGCACCGAATAACATAAGAAACAAATTCAGTTCTACTACAAGCTAACGAAGGAGGACCTGGAGGAGATTACTAAGGAATAGTCTACTGACCTCCTTATCCCTGCCAACCCCGCAGATATATCCGACATCGACAGCCCCGAGACCACGCATAAAGAAAAGAACACACCCAAACCTACAAAAATGAAGTAGACTGAAGATGTTCAAGACTTAAGTAGCGCTTCAGGGAAGACTGCTTCCATGTCACCTAACCAAGGGGGTGGTGACGAAGTAGAAGCTGAACATAGACCCAGCGAAGTAACACCGCCCAGAGACGAGGTGGACCCATTGAATAAGAGGAAGGTTTTACCCCCGAAACCTTCTTCTCGGAAGAAGTCAAAAGACTCCATGACCAAGATGCAAACTTTCCTCATCTCTGATGACTTCGACTTCCTCATAGCAGCCCTGAACGATGCTTCACTAGAAATAGCAAAAAAGAAAGAGGCCAAGCAGGAAGCAATGTATGTTAGGATTGGAATTGAACTTTGAGGGGTATAATAGGCACTACAGTCTAGCTGTGCAGTCTCCACTACACCTCTTCCATTGGGAACACCAGATATGGGAGACGAGCCAACCCAACTCCACCAATTAGCTGATATAGTCAAAGCTCACCTTCGACGGGCACAAGAGGAAACAAAACAAGTCAACCATGCTTTGACGTAAGTACATGGAGTAATTTTAGAATAATGTCGAGCTATAGAAAAGGAAAATATTTCCCTCCAAGAAAAGTTCGATGAAGAAAAATCACAGATACAACAAGGAAAAGAACAGTTTCTTGCCGAGAAACTCAAAGTAAAGGACGCAGTCAACAGAGCACTTCGCTTTGTGAAATTTGTAGAAATAAAGGCAGAATATCGAGTTACACAACAAGTAGAGAATATTGAAGAAGTGATCTAGCAACTACAACAACGTATTGCAGAGTTATAACTATGCGCAGTGCCCAAGACCCCACAGGATGTGAAGGACCAAAGAGAAGAAACTACCAGGAGCGTAGTTGAGAGACTAAAGATCCTTGCTATGGAATACAAGCAGCTGAGTGATCGCAGTGCCCTAACATACGAGCGACTTCCTGAGAGTCCAGAATTAAGAGCACTGGAGTCGCAGCTCCAGGAGGTGAAGTATCAAGTTGAAACGATATAGGAACAGTTGAAGCTCCTGTCAGCTATGGAATGAATGAAGATATATCAAGAGAAACGCACAACCGAGAAGTGGATTCATGCTATTCATAGCATAGTTATGGAAGTAACTCAAAGACTCCAACCCATACAAGGTAAGGCCTACCAATTGTTCACAAAATTTTAAGGCCGAGGAGAAGAACCAGAGTAGGTTTTTAATGTAGTTGAACAATGCCTGGAAGGACCTGTGAATGATGAATTCATCCAAGAGTTTCCTGAACAAGAGATCATAGGAGAAAAACAAGTTGAAGCAGCTCGAGCCAAGATCGAGTCTTTTGAAGAAGAACTTCCTACATCAGAGTGACTCGGGATGAGTCACAGGTGAGTGTTGGGGGCTTGTTGGCCCTTAACCAAGTTTTGGGAGATCCTTGGTCAAGTTTAACCTATTTTGGGACTTCGACAACCTATCAAAGGAGGAGCGCAAGATGAAGCAGATATTGCGGGATATCAGACCCTTTTTGGGTCCTTTTTGGGATTTGGGATTATGTAACAGGTAGGGGATGTCGGCCCATGGGTTTACCCATGTTTAGGCATATTTTGTAAAGTATAAATAAGTAGATAGGTGATGTAAGTACCCTGGCTGATAAGCTAAGTGCTAAGTTCTAAGTGCAAGTATGGATTGTAAAGGATTTGTGCATACTGTGAGAGACTTGCAGAGCTAAGTGAAAGTGGTTGTAACAAAATGTGAAGGGATTTGTGTTGTAACACAAGGAAGGAGGATCTAGAGAGGTGCATAGATCTCTTGTCCTATGTGGAGTAGGGTTTTTGTGGCTCTGTGCATGTAGACGAATGATTGAAGATAATAAAGAAGAATATTTGGTGGACGTAGCCCCAGGGTGGGGGTGATCCATGTATATGTTGTGTTTCTCTGCTTTGTGTGATGTGTTGGTGTACTTATGTCTTATCTGCTAAGTTCTTGACATAGATAGATAGATAGATCTGTTTATACTTTGTGCTTATGATGAATTTGGATGCTAGATCTAACCTTTGTGAACTTGCTTAGTGATTGAATCTGCTAGATCTGATCAAATTCCTTATGCTAAGTGCTTAGATACATTAGATCTGGGTGAATTCTACGATGCTCTGTTTTATCTGTGGAGTAGATATTGGTTAAATATTGATGAAGGTTTACTGCTGGGTGCTCTGTTAAATACTAGAATCACATATCTCTGTCCCAGCTAAGGTTGCAGACATATGAGTCCTACAACCACCCCTACCTCTACCTCGGGTGAGACTTCATCAACTTTGCAGGTGTTATCGAAAGGGCTGGTAGTTAGGGTTTTGTTGGTGCACTGTTGTAGTGTTGAACCCCAAGTGTGCCCCTGTGCCAACAATAACCAACTTTCATCTTTCTTTCCTAGGTAACACTTTTCATTTCCAATTTCACTTAATACATATATGTTGCTTGAAGTTCTCGCAACTGTTGCAATCAATTTTCCTGAACCTTCTTTTATTATCTCTCACTTTTGTGAATTGAAAGTAATTTTATGACCTTGGAAAAACATTTGACTCACACTTAGAATATTGTGTTTCATATCTTCTGTTAGTAGAACATTTTCTTCCTTGGTATTCATGTTCCCAATTTTGACTGTTCCTTTTCCAATGATTTTAGCTGAATCATCATTTTCGAAGGAGACTGGTCCATCTCTTTCCTTTCTTAATGTAAGAATGTTAAGCCCTAATATTGGCTCATTACCACTTAATTGGGGCATATTAGATTAGTAATGTTATTTTATTTATGTTGGCTTTAGGCCATTAGTTGTAATTTAGATT
>SNQJ01S0019245.1:217132-227665 GCA_010110895.2 Picea sitchensis | reverse complement strand
ATCTAAGATTGTTCAATCCTTACTTGTTGGAGTATATTGTGTGGAGATTTTGTGTTGATATCTTGGATTGAGTTTCTCATCCATTCATAACACTTGAAATTACAAAACCTTACCTTTTCTAGAAACCTACAAAACTTTGATGGGTATTAAGCTTACACTTACAGTAGTCTAGGTGTGACTTCTAATGTTAACAGTCTCCATTGCATTGAGTGCCCCCATCAAATGGGGAAACTTATGTTGAACTTGATGCTTGGTGAGCCACTTGCCTTGGTACAATCGTTGTTGTACTTTGACAACCCGATAGAGTTGGATCTTCTATTGGCAGGTTCCCTTAACCTGTGTTTCCATGATCCAATCAGGGGTTTCACATTCCATGCAATCGGGGTTAAGCTCCATAGGTGTCAGTTGTTTTGTCAGTTTTGATGTGTCCAATAGTGGTGGAAAATATGGCCAAAGGAGGTCCACATTGAATATTGGGTGCCAGCCAAGGAAGGGGGGAATACTTAAATCAAAATAATTGTCTCCCACAACCTTAGTGATGGTGTAAGGTCCATAGCGAAGTGGATACAGATTCCTATGGGGTCTTGTAAGGAGCTCTTTCTGCAAATTTAACCAAACCTTGTCTCCCACATAAAACTTGCGGTGAACTCAATGTTGGTCATGGTGTTGCTTGTACTTAGCACTGGATTTCTGAAAAATATCATGGACCTATTTGCAGATGTGTTGAATCCAGTAAATGAATTTGTTGGCTTTGTCAACCTCAGATTGAGCATGGGAACATTATTCCTATGTGGATGCAAGGGGAAGTTCTACATAAATGTGGCCCAATGGTTGAAAACCTAGGCCCACCTGAAAAGGATTATGGTCGGTCGAGCTATGTAGGGATTTGTTGTAGCTATGTTGGACATAAGGAAGGATCTCATCCCATGTGCGTGGATGCTTGGAGTTGTACATGCGCAAGATATGGATGATCATCCTATTGAAAACCTCTATATGTCCATTGGTTTGAGGGTGAAAGGAAGTGGATTTGGTGAGCTTGGTGTCCAACAATGACCAGAGTCTCTACCAGAATGTGCTCAAGAATATATTGTCCCAATTTGATATGATGGTATGTGGTATTCTGAAGTGTACCCATACACGCTCGAAGAAGATCTTGGCAGTGGCCTCGGTTGTGATACTCTTCTTGTAGGCGGACGGAATGGCCATCATGGAGAATGGATCAAAAAACATGAATATACAATCATTTCCATGATTGGTTGAGGGGATACCTGACATGTTGTCCATCAAGATTGATTACCAAAGCCCGTCGGGAGTAGGCAAAGGGGTATGCAATCCTTGTTTTTTAATGGTTGGTTTGGCAATGGATTGGGAAGTCCAAGATCTAATATACTTACTAACATCTTGAGGAAGCTTCAGCCAATAGAAATACTTCTATAGTATTGACATTGTCTTCTCCATGCCAAAGTGCCCTACCAACCGACTATAGTGGGTTCCCAAATCATCTTCACACGCTCGCTTGATGGAACATGGAGATGACCCAGATGGCATAGCAATCCTTCCTGAAGATTAAAATCAGCAGCATCCATGCATGTTCCCAACATCTGGTAGGTTGTAGAAAAATCAGGAGCATTGTCATAGAGTTGGGACCACTTAGAGGTATTATGCCCACAAGAGTCAAGCATTGTGGTTAGTACTGCAACTAGAGGTCGATTGAGGTATTCAGTGATACGATTGGTGCTCCCTTTATTATACTTAATGTTGAGGTGAAACTGTTGCAAGTATGTGTAGCCCTTTTGATGGAGGTCATTCTTCAATTTTCCTTGTGTCTGCATGAATTGTAGAGGCTTGTGATCTATATGGATGATTGTATCCTTCCCTAGAATGTAATGATTCCAATGGCAACAAGATTGTATGATGGAATACATTTCTTTTTCATAGGTGGGGTACTTACGAATGGAATCTGAGAGTGTCTCACTATGATAGGCCACTGTATGACCTTGCGAGTGAGAATGGAACCAACAACATAATAAGAAGCATATGTCTCAATATCAAATGGTTGTTGTAAATTGCATAAGGAAAGAATCGGGGCTAAGCATAAGAGATATTTTAGAATATTAAATGCTTTATTTTGTGACCTACCCCACAAAAATTTGGCTTTGAAACCACCCTTGGGAATTTGGTTGAGAGCCCATATGATATGGGAGAACCCCAATACAAATATTGGATAGAAATTAGCAAGGCCTAAAAATATTTGAAGCTTGGTGAGTGTTGTCAAGGCTGGCCAGTCACAAAAGACTTGGATCTTGGTTGGATCGACATGCACCCCATTCGCATCTACAATGTACAAATTATTGGACCATGTTCATGCCAAAGGAGCATTTTTCTAGGTTAGCATATATCTTGTGCTACCGCAAAGTGTGGAGGACCTATTGAATGTGGTGCAAGTGTTCTACCCTACTCTTGTTGAAGACGAGGATTTCATATATATGTACAACCATAAAATAATTGGTGAAGGGTCACAATATGTCATCCATAAACCTCATGAAAGTTGATGGGGAATTTGTCAAGCCAAAGGGCATGACCAACCATTCGAAAATACATTCTTTAGACTTGAAAGAGGTCTTCCATACATCAGTTTGTTCTATGGGGACTTGATGGTAGATGTAATTCATATCAATCTTACTAAAGTGCTTGGCCCCCTTGAGCTGGTCAAGAAGGTTCTCAATTCATGGAATTGGGTACCAGTTCCTGATTGTTATTTTGTTTAGAGCTTTGTAATCAATACAGAGTCACCAAGTCCCATCTTTCTGTTGCACAAGCACAATTGGGATTCCATAGGGTGAGGATCTTGGTCGAATGTGACCTTTTGGAATAGTTCTTGAATCTGGTGCTTGATTTCCTCATTTTCCATGAGAGAGAACTGATACACTAACCCATTAGCCAAATGCATTCCAAGGGTCAACTCAATTGAAAGGTTGGCCTGACAGTGCAGAGGCACCCTGGTAGGTGAGGTGAAGATGTCCCAGTATTCTTCCATGAATTTTTCCACTTTCTTCTGCTATGTAGAGGATTCCTATGGGGAGGCCATGGATGTGGTCGTGGACTTCTTTTCCCTTTGAGAGCGAATCATGAAGAGGAAAAATTTTCATTTCTGGGAGATGACCTTCCTGCACTGCTTAGTTGATACCAAATAAATTGCAGTAAGTGGAGATACCTTTGGTATCATGTACATTTGTTTTCCCACAGTAACAATGACACTACAAGGTATAGAATCATATACAACATGATATTTCCACATATATGGTTGGCCTAAAAGAACATCACAAACTTCAATTTGGAAAACATCACACAATACCTCATCCTTGAAGGGCTTGATGCCATAAGGAAAGCAACACTATTAGTTGACACGAAGATATCATCCTTGGTTGAGCCACCCGATGTTGTATGGATATAGATGTGGTCTTGTTAGTAACTCCAACCCTTTGACGACCTTTTTTGAGATGAAGTTCTTTTGGATTTCTCTATCAACAATGAAATGTAGTGGAGCACCCTTCACCCACATCTGTGAGTGAAAAATGTGCTCACCTTCCTTTGGATATTCTAGTTCGTTTGGTTGGATCTTGGTGGTAGCAACTGTGGTATTGGTTTCTACATCAATGATCTACTTCCCCTTGGATGGCTCTGAATCAGAGTCGGAGCCTAGATCTAACTCTGAGGATTTCATCTCAACCACTAATGACAGCTTCGAGTGATATTCATCGATGTTATGTCAGTGGATTTTATGGAACTTGCACCATTTCCCAGTGTCTTTCTTCATCTTCCCATTACCTTTATTTGTTTGTGGCTTAGACTAGTTGTACCAAGGTTTTCCATCCTTTCTTTGTCCTTTGTTTGGTGTGTTGGGGGCACCTTTTTCCTGATTCTACTGTGATGAATTCAAAGATCCAAACTCCCGCTTTTTCCTCTGATTAAATTTTAGCTTGATTTTGATATCATATCGATACATGGGTCATGGTGACGAAACGTCTAGAAACTCAATTTTTGTTTGGACGTACATATGTAGACCCCCTTGGTATTTTAGAACCACGTGTTTCTCGGAGTCTCTGATACACAGCTTGGTGTGCAAGGTATGGAAGGTATTTATGAACTCTGGTACACTTTTCTGCCTCTCATGATGCAGTGTGGTCCATATCATGTATTGGTCATCGTAGTTTCCAACATGGTAATATTGTTCCTTGACGACATCCATAAAAGAGTCCCAAGAGGGATTGGCCCCAAATATTTTAGACTCCTTTGTGGAGTTCTTCTCATAGTAAGTCTCCCACCAATGTTTGGCATGGGGGATTGTCTTAAGGAGTGCAAAGGTGATATTTTTACCTATTGGAAAAATTGTGGACGGAGAAATAACCTTCAAGTAGATTTAACCACTTTTCCACAAAATCCTCATCTATGTGACCTTCAAATATAGGAATATCAAAATTAACTTGTACTTTGAATGGGGTGGCACCTCCATAGTAGTTGATTGATGAAGATGCATATGTTGTTGTCGACAGATGTCGAAGGATTTGGGAAAAATTATCCTTCATCTCGTTCCTCTCTTGAACGAGGGCTTCCGTGAGAAACAACTTAATAGGATCTCCTACTCCCTTGTATCTCTTTTCCTCTACCATGGGTGGACATCGGGGTCAGCGAGGACAGTCTTCCAAGGTCTCAAATAATTCAAGTCCCAATTCCTTATACCCTAAAATCATTGGGGACATGCACAGACAAAAAAATAAAGAGTAGACTGCTCTGATACCATAGATCCAGATTTACGAGGGAACGAAATGAAACACAGAAATAAGACAAAAACATAGAGATACATTAATACTCAATTTCTATTAAATAATGAAATGTGTAGAGACTGTAAAAGAAAATATAGAATGAAATGAACTCACTAGAATGGTGGTATCTTATCTCTGAGAAGAGATGTGATGACTACACACATTCACAATAATATTATTACAATGAAGCTCCAAAGGCCTTTTTAACATAAATCATAAATGAGAAAACCCTAAACATCCAAAACCCTGACCTCGGAAGATGAAACACCAAAGGTTTGTGGGCCCTGATGAGGGTAGTTGATACGTCAACTTCCCAAGTGCGTGAATTTTGGATACGATCTCTATTTGGGACATTCGGTACCATGCTGAAAAGGTTTAGCTGATTAGTACACCTTCTGAATGGCCCACTATATTTTTGAGGTAGTTTACCTCTTGTAATGTTATTTAAGCTTCTCATTTTCTTAATAAAAATTTAGTCTGAGTCTGTATAATTTCTTTGTGTGTGTATGAACTCGAATGGAAGTGGGAATTTCCACTCCCAATTTGAGTTCATACACACACAAAGAAGTGGGATTTCCCACTTTGTTTGGAAATCCCACATCAACAATAATGTAGTGAATCGATATTTGTCATGTCAAAATATCACTTAAGATCATTATTTGTGGAATCAATCATCTTCACTAAGTTTCCAATGATTACTAGATCATCAACATACATAATGAGAATCACAACCTCCCCCCTTTCTCCTTGAGGTAGAGGTTTGGATCATATGGAATCCGTTGGAATCCATGTTACATAAGAATTTCATCAATATTGATGTACCAATCTCAAGGAGCATGATTGATACCATACAAGGATTTTTATAACTTTCATTCTTGACGAAGTGTGACAAAACCCTTTAGTCAGGTCATGTAAACTTTCTCTTTCAGATCTCCATTCAAAATCTCACTCTTCATGTCCATTTGATGGACTTTTGAGAAAAAAATATGCAGTCATAGCAAATACCAACCTAATTAAATCTATCGTGGCTATAGAAGAAAAATCATCCTTATAGGAAATGTCTTATTTTTGTGCATGGCCCTTTTCTACAACTCTTTCTTTGTACTTTTCAATTCTACCCTTTGATTTGTACTTGGTCTTAAAGACACATTTGTAACTAATGGATTTCTTCCCTATTGGAAGATCAACAAGTTGACATGTATTATTCTTCACCAATGAATAATAATCAACATCCATGGATTCTTTTCAAGGATTTGACTCTTGAACTTCACAAAATGTCAAGGGCTCAAAATATTATGCAATTCTGCTCATAAGGGAAAAATTCACTTCTTCACGAACCATGTTATGAGTTTGTAGCCCTAAAATGAAAGTGTTCGTAACTCCATCCAATTTTGCATCTCAAAAAGTACTAGTATTCCAATTGGGCATACATTGAGCAGTACTTGTGGATAATGGAACTTATGGACCTAAAAAATCATTACCATCATCCTCGTTATTACTTCCTTCATCATAATAAAAAACAATTACAGGATCAATGACTATAGCAAGTGGTTGTGTGGAGGGTGGATTTGACTTACCCTTGTCGTCAAATACAACATATCTCCTTATGCATATTTTCTTGATTTTAGGGCCATCAGTCAATAGGATTTTGACTCTCCATGTTGCTTAGAAATATACATTGTAAGGAATTATTATTTATTGTTTTTCCTCTTATTCTTTGGAACATGCCTATGATCTTTGCAACCAAATACATGATGTTGAGATATAAATTATCTTATACCCATTCCATGCTTCATGTGGTATGATACCATCAAGTGCTTTGGTGGGTGCACGGTTCAGCAAGTAAATTGTTGTGAGTACTACTTCTATTTAATATTACTAATCCATGTTTGATTCCTCAATCATGTTGCACACCATTTACATAATGGTACAATTATTCCTCTTAGACACCATTTTGTTGTGGTGTATAAGCAACNGTTCAGCAAGTAAATTGTTGTGAGTACTACTTCTATTTAATATTACTAATCCATGTTTGATTCCTCAATCATGTTGCACACCATTTACATAATGGTACAATTATTCCTCTTAGACACCATTTTGTTGTGGTGTATAAGCAACAATCATCTATCAATGAATGTCATACACTTTCAAAAAATTGAAGAACTCATTACTAGTGCATTCCCCCACCCTTAATATAAGGGAAGGACACAAATGTGATGAGAAAATTGTCACTCCACATGGGCTTTGAATTCTTTGAAGATTTGAAAAGATTGATCCTTTGTCTTCAAACAATATACCCATATCTGTTGTGAGTAGTCATCAACAAAAAGCTGAAAATATTGAAATCCACTCACACTTGGTCTCATGGGCCCACACATATTAGTGTGCACTAGATCTAATGGACAAGTTGTCCACTATGTACTTGCAACAAATGGATCTCCATATTGTTTTGTATCTAAACAACCAGAGAAATGATCATTCATCTTCTTCGGTGAGGGAAGGCCTCTCACCATATTGTGTTCTCTAAGTGAATGCAAGTGCCCAATATTTAGGTGTCCATACCTTCTATGCTAGATATTTGTAGAGTTTGTATCTTCGACAACTACAACTTGATTTCCATTGTGGAAAACAACAAGTTAGAACATTTTGCCTATACCTAAAGCTCTTGAAACAATTTTTGATCATACAGAATTGTCACAAATGAGACACATTTCTTTTCCATTTGTTGATCAAATTAAACCTTAAGGTTGTGATTGACAATTGGCTTACAGAAAATATATTATTTATTCATGGAACATATATATAATTTCAATGGTTTGACATGCATGATTACCAAGTGGTAAGAAAATATTGGTAGTTCCTTGGACACAATAGGATGAATCATCACCAAGAGACACTTGGTCATGATCAATAATATGATCTATATTGGTGAATCAATCTTGTATTCCTATCATATGTTGAGTTTCTACAAAGTCCACATACCAAATAGAATTCATAGGAATGTCCTCACTAGTTTGTGTAGCATCAATGTAATCCTTGTAAGGATTGTTATCTTCAACAATATTGTCTTGCTATTGTTTTTTGGAAGGATTTTTTTTCTAAATGTGAGAAAATTTAGATTCTTCTTCGATCCTTGTGGTGATTACTACGTTTTTGGATTATTTTTGCTAGATGAACCATGGGTGAATACATTATGCCAACAATCATTGATTTCATGGTCTATTTTCCCACATATGAGACATATCTTCTAGGAACTAGGGTTGTGTTCATATTGTTTCTATCGCATTGCATGTTTAGAAGGATGATTTGAAGGTCTCATGGGCCTCTTCCCCTTCTAATGGGTTTCCAATGCATAATCTTCCTTTGTTTCAGCTTCACCATGCATAAATTCTTCTAGCTACAACATGTTAACAAACTTCTCAAAACTGGGTTTTTGAATGGTGACATTTAAAATTTTCGCAAAAATATTATAAGTAGATTAAGTGTTCTTATGGAAATAAGCACTAATGAAGCATCCTCCATTATCTCTCTCAGTTCTTGTAGTGAGGTTTGCAATTCAACAAGTTCCATCTTCTCACTAGTATTTATCTTCAAGCAATGTAATTGTTGATATTGTCCCAAGCATTTTTGGTAGTGGTTGAGTCATGAATATGAAACTGGACTTCCTCTGACACCCCAAACATCCCAAACATGATAATCAACTTGGATCTCTTATTATCCTTGTCAAAAAATTTATTGTTCATCAACATTGACTAGATGTATAGTAATTGTGTCGTCCACAACTCCTCATAAATCTTCAAACTCAAGATGAGTTTTCACCTTTACTTTCTACACTAAATATTTTTCACTACATAAATTCTAAAAGAATGAAGGCTATATTGTTACACATCAAAATTCCACACTTGCATATAAAGTGTCTCATGTAGCGCAAACGTCACATTCTAAGTGTCACATGTGGTGCAAACACCACAGTATAAGTGTCGCAAGTGTTGTAACATGCTTCATGCACATTCTGTAAGTGTCACAACTCAATGGAAACCATAGAAACATTTTTAAGTGGAGTTCCATTCCTAGGATGGTGCCTTGTCTCTCACTATAGGGGAGCGCCATTTTTGTTGAGAAAAAAGGGGGATCTTCTCCACCAAATTATATGGGTCATCTCCTTCAAATTGGGTTAGTTATGCTCGACCCTCATGCTTGGTATTCACCCTAGGATCTGATCCAAACCTCAAGGGTCTCTCTCCTCATCCATATCCCTCATTTTCTCATGACAGTTGTACTTCTCATGCTTATAAATTGAAATCTTTCCCATGGGGAAAAGAGAGGAAGAAATCAAGAATAGCATTGTTATTTTGATCTTATGTTGTTCATGCAAAGGGTTGGATGAGGAGAACCTGAAGGAGCTGATGCATCTTGAAACTCAGATTGTAAGTACTTTGTTTTGGTTCTCAAATTAATATAATTGGCATATTTCCTTCAAGTATGTGTACTTTTGCACCTATTTGTCTCTTTTCGTTAAATCTTAATATGTCGATCTATTTAGTTAATTATATAGAGTGGAAGAAAGGTTTCTTTGTTGTGCTTTGCAAGATCAAGGAGCTCAGGGATCAAGATCGATATTTGGAGCACCAAAGGACAATCATCAGAATAAGGTATGTCATACTTCTCTTCTCCTCATTTAACTAGATAAGTTAGATCTGAAAGGAATATAGAAACCATTTGTACCTTTTTGTCTTGGTAATAGCGGTCTCATAATCCAAGGGATATTTCACATGTCCACAGGGGAAATATTTCATAACAGAAATTGGTGACTCCACTGGGGATCAACTTTGATTAGTCTTTCCTTGGATCGTCTAAATCATTTTCCCATCATTAGGTATTTCTTGATGTTAGATTCTGAATCAATTCACTTTTTCCTCTACTTCATTGGAAGCTTCACTGATCCATTGACTGGATTTCCCTAATTTTTTTTATCTTTTTCCAACTTTATTTCAACTTTCCCGAGACTGGCCCTCCCATGTAATGGACACCAAGGTGTCACTATCATGATGACGCTCCCCTGTAGCTCTATAGGGAGCGCCACTCTGCCCTATCTCCTTGAGGACAGGAGCGCCACCTTCTCATTTCAGTGAGAATCTTCAGGTATGCCAAGTACTTCTCAGTTTTGTTGGTCAGGAGTTTTTAAACAAGGAATCCTCTATCTATTTTTGGCCTTGTTTGATGCACATAACTGTTATTTGTCTTTGATTGAGCTTGCAAATTCTTCCTAAATTGTGAGATTGTTTTGTTTTACCTTTCATTGGTTTCATCCTTATTTCATAAGATCATCAGTCATCTACCTAATTAGAAGGGCTTGTTGGTCATCAAGATCTTTATGCTTGCCACAACCTAGCTTGAAATAATTTCTTGCTACTCACTTTTCAAATATTTTTGAGTGTGATTTTCTTGATTTCTTGTCTTTTTAGATTTATGTTTGAGTGAGTTTCATTCTCTTTTTTTTTCTTTTTTTGAGTATCTTTGTTTGAACAATATTTAGTTTCCTATTCTATGCCATTCTAAGATGTGAACCATTTCATCATTAGTGAAAGAATGGAGCATTAGAATAACATCTTTGTTTGCTTCTAAAATCAAACAAAGAAGAATTTGTAGAACTTTGTATGCATTGGTCTTAGAAATTAAAAAGTTTTTGTTTTGATAATTTGGTGAATGT
>SNQJ01S0019245.1:179166-193072 GCA_010110895.2 Picea sitchensis | reverse complement strand
GGGTTCAAGTGGTTTTAGATTGAGACTCATATCTTTTGCTTTCAACTGTAAAAGTTTCCAGATTGTATGTAATCAGACTTAAGAATCTTGGATAATTGAAGATCAGTTTATTCTCCTACTGTCATATTGTATGTTTTAGTCTTTCTTTGATGCTAGTTACTGATAAATGATTTATCTTTAGTACTTGTGTTCATGAATGCAGTAATTGATTTACTGTGAATTTGTTGATGCAAGTATTGTCAAAGCACATCTTCTTGTTGACTAGGAGGTTCCTTGTTAGTAAGAATTCCATTGTATGTGTGCCAAAGTTCATGATGTAACTTGGTTCATGTATTTCACCTTTCTCCTTCAGTCTTCCATATTTTCACTAAATTTCTAAAGACAAACTGATCTAAGATTGTTCAAGCCTTACTTGTTGGAGTATATCGTGTGGAGATTTTGTGTTTATATCTTGGATTGAGTTTCTCATCCATTCGTAAGACTTGAAATTACAAAACCTTACCTTTTTTATAAAACTACAAAACTTTGATGGGTATTAGGCTTACACTTACAACAGTCTAGGTGTGACTTCTAATGCTAACATTTTTGGTGTCGTTATCGGGGACGTAGTTGAATATTTTCCCTGTGATAAACGACAAAGCTTAGATCCAGTATTTGATTGTGAACAAATGCTACTGACACAGTACAAACTACATCATTCACCTGGTGAATCCATGAAGGAAAAATCTAGTGGTGACTCTCCATAATTTCAGAATGTCGAAGGCATTTGCTATTGTTTTGGCTTATAGGTTTTCACCTCTTAAATTTTCTGCAGCTCCTAGTTTCCCACATCCAGTAACTCATATCTCATAATGGAGAGATTTTCTTCCTATATTCAAAGAAAGGAAGGAGGATAATCCTGCGAAACAATTCATTAAGTTTCATCAATGCATGGATCAGTTGGATATATATCATGAGGATGTATGGATGAAAATTTTCATCCATTCATTAGATGGTTATGCATGTCAATGGTATTTCTCACTACCTCATTCTAGAATATCATCATTAAGGGAATTTCATTCAGCATTTAATAAGGACTATAAAAGGTATTTTTTAGCTGGATTTCTATTTGAGAATTGTTGTGAGGATTTTGAAAAGAATATTCACCATACAATAAGTATTTCCCCAGATTGTAAGGCTAAAATAGATGTTTTTGTTGAAGAAATCAAGGAAAAATCATATCATTAATTTCCTAGTTTTCCAGTGTTGAAAGCAGATTCTGTTCATTGCTCTTATGATGAAGAAATTAGCAGCAATGCAATTGATGTATTTTTCCTTGTAACAGATGTCTCTAAAAATCATTCCTATGATGAGATAGTTGTCCCAAATGTTGACAAAGATCAACCTATCCTTGATGGATACTATGATGATGAGGAGCAGGATTATCTTCTTAACCAGCTAGAAGTGTGTCGTGACCTTCATGATCCAGTGGAAATATGGATGGATTCCTTCCTTACACAGGTCCCAATTGTTGCAGATCTGGGTATACCTCTTACTTCCAGCAGTAAGTGAAATATTTTCTTGGAGATTTTGATGAAAATATTCCATTCCTTTTTCATTTTCTCAAAGAGATGCCTACAAAAAAAAAAATTCATCAATTAGATGTTTTTATGGCTTCATTGGAAATATGATTACACTTGATCTAGTAGATTTCAGATGATTAGAGTAGGGGAATAAGTTCGATTCAGAGCATTTTTGTTTTCAGTTTTTGGTTTGCAATAGATCAACAATAATGACTCTATAGCCCAATGGATAAGGCATTGGAACTGCAAATGTTCTTGGAGCCTCACAAGGAGGTCTCCATCCCCTTGGAGCCACATGTTAACACATAGGATGTTCAGGAGTCAAGGTTTTCTCTCATTTTTCAAATTTTGGTTAGTCTAGTCTTGGAAGGTCTCTTTTGTTCCTTGTCAATAATGTGTTATGTCTTTCTTATAAGTCATTAATTTAAAACTTCTGAGCTGGTCAGAGTACAGTTACAAAGTCTTTATGTCATGATGGTGGTTGTCATCATTTGTAAAGAGGGAAGATATTGGTCATATCTGCATAACTTGAAGGTCACCATCAAGTATTATGTCCAAAAAGAGTTTATAAAAGGTTTAAAAGATCCACTTAATCGTTTAAGTATCGTATCACATGTCTAATCTTATTTGTTGCGGACTCTCCTAAAAGTTCATAACAATTCAAAATACCTCATGTACTAAATTGTACATAATTACGATTTTGGGAATGTGGAAATTGGTGGATTCTTGTTTTTAGCACCTTATCATCATCAAAAAGGTCAAGCTCAAATGGAAGGTTCAATCATTTCATTCTATTTTCATCTGCAAAGATTTTGTTGCAGACTGTTCATCACTGCAAACTCTTCGTGCTACAAATTGTCTACTGCTGAAACATTTCACGATGCAAACTTCCATGTAGCAGCTGTTGGTGAGTTAAATGCTTGAAGGGATGATAAAAGTGATTTGGATGTACTGGCACAAGCTGCTTCCAAATAGTACTCGAATGGGTAAGTTTCAATTATTGCAATTTTTTAATGAGAGTCTTATCGATAATAGTTGATATGTATGTTGATCATGAGAAGAGGTTAGTGTTGGTGTTCAAAGAATTTTTGTAGTTAAAAGGGGAAAGGGACCTATTATTGGTATTAAAAATGGTGAATACAGTGTGCAATAGATTTGAGAAACAAGCTTCTACAGATATTTCGCAGCGAAATCTTGATTTGTTGCAAAAATGACATACATAGAAATTTCGCAGCAAATTAGTACGCTGCGAAATCATATTTTCATCATATATTTTAAAATATGAATTGGGTTTCTCTAAAAAAAATTGGATACGAATCATAATGTCATTGACTTGCTGACCAAAAATCAGCCCGACCCAATTCCTAGTTTGGGAGAAAAGTAAAAAACATTATCTACATGAAAGTTTGCAGTGAATCCTACAGATGCGCTGCGAACCGTAACAACCTGATAAATCTGAGTTATGGGAGAGCTACCAGTTGTCAAAGGAGATTAAAATGGTTCCCTAGGAAGTAGTTATACATCAAGGGACACTTGTACCTAATATCCAGCTCCACTAGATCTCCAAACATGAGCTGGTTGTATTTGCATTTATCATCACCAACAACTTCTTGGAATCTAGCAATTTGTTAATTTTATCTTTGTTTGTATATTGCCACACCTCTCCAAGGCACAAAATCCTATGCTAGATCTAGGTAACGAATCATAGAGGTATTCTTGATGTAATTTTCTATTTAATGGGTGATAAGACTCCAAAAAGGGTTCGAGTGGTTTTAGATTGTGACTCATATATTTTTATTTCAACTGTAAAAGTTTCCAGATTGTATGTAATCAGACTTAAGACTCTTGGATAATTGAATATCAGTTTCTTCTCCTACTTTCATATTCTATGTTTCAGTCTTGCTTTGATGCTAGCTATTGATAAATTATTTATCTTTAGTACTTTGTTCATGAATGCAGTGACTGATTTACTGTAAATTTGTTGATGCAAGTAATGTCAAGCGCATCTTCTTATTGACTAGGAGGCTCCTTGTTAGTAAGAATTCCATTGTATGTGTGCCAAATTTCTTGATGTAACTTGGTTCATGTATTTCACCTTTTTCCTCCAGTCTTCCATCTTTTCACTGAATTTCTAAAGACAAATTGATCTAAGATTGTTCAATCCTTACTTGTTGGAGTATATTCTGTGGAGATTTTGTGTTGATATCTTGGATTGAGTTTCTCATCCATTCATAACACTTGAAATTACAAAACCTTACCTTTTCTAGAAACCTACAAAACTTTGATGGGTAATAAGATTACACTTACAGTAGTCTAGGTGTGACTTCTAATGTTAACAGTCTCGATTGCATTGAGTGCCCCCATCAAATGGGGAAACTTATGTTGAACTTGATGCTTGGTGAGCCACTTGCCTTGGTACAATCGTTGTTGTACTTTGACAACCCAATAGAGTTGGATATTCTATTGGCAGGTTCCCTTAACCTGTGTTTCCATGATCCAATCAGGGGTTTCACATTCCATGCAATCGGGGTTAATCTCCATAGGTGTCAGTTGTTTTGTCAGTTTCGATCTGTCCAATAGTGGTGGAAAATATGGCCAAAGGAGGTCCACATTGAATATTGGGTGCGAGCCAAGGAAGGGGGGAATACTTAAATCAAAAGCATTGTCTCCCACAACCTTAGTGATGGTGTAAGGTCCATAGCGAAGTGGATACATATTCCTATGGGGTCTTGTAAGGCGCTCTTTCTGCAAATTTAACCAAACCTTGTCTCCCACATAAAACTTGCGGTGAACTCAATGTTGGTCATGGTGTTGCTTGTACTTAGCACTGGATTTCTGCAAAATATCATGGACCTATTTGCAGATGTGTTGAATCCAGTCAATGAATTTGTTGTCTTTGTCAACCTCATATTGAGCATGAGAATATTATTCCTATGTGGATGCAAGGGGAAGTTCTACATCAATGTGGCCCAATGGTTGAAAACCCAGGCCCACCTGAAAAGGAATGTGGTCGGTCGAGCTATGTAGGGATTTGTTGTAGCTATGTTGGACATAAGGAAGGATCTCATCCCATGTGTGTGGATTCTTGGATTTGTACATGTGCAAGATATGGATGATCATCCTATTGAAAACCTCTATATGTCCATCGGTTTGAGGGTGGAAGGAAGTGGATTTGGTGAGCTTGGTGTCCAACAATGACACGAGGCTCTACCAGAATGTGCTCAAGAATATATTGTCCCAATTTGATATGATGGTATGTGGTATTCTGAAGTGTACCCATACACGCTCGAAGAAGATCTTGGCAGTGGCCTCGGTTGTGATACTCTTCTTGTAGGTGGACGGAATGGCCATCATGGAGAATGGATCAAAAAACATGAATATACAATCATTTCCATGCTTGGTTGAGGGGATACCTGACATGTTGTCCATCAATATTGATTACCAAAGCCCGTCGGGAGTAGGCAAAGGGGTATACAATTCTTGTTTTTTAATGGTTGGTTTGGCAATGGATTGGGAAGTCCAAGATCTGATATACTTACTAACATCTTGAGGAAGCTTCAACCAATAGAAATACTTCTATAGTATTGACATTGTCTTCTCCATGCCAAAGTTCCCTACCAACCGACTATAGTGGGTTCCCAAATCAGCTTCACACGCTCGCTTGAAGGAACATGGAGATGACCCAGATAGCATAACAGTCCATCCTGAAGATTAAAATCAACAGCATCCATGTATGTTCCCAACATCTGGTAGGTTGTAGAAAAATCAGGAGCATTGTCATAGAGTTGGGACCACCTAGAGGTCTTATGCCCACAAGAGTCAAGCATTGTGGTTAGTACTGCAACTAGAGGTCGATTGAGGTATTCAGTGATACGATTGGTGCTCCCTTTCTTATACTTAATGTTGAGGGGAAACTGTTGCAAGTATGTGTAGCCCTTTTGATGGAGGTCATTCTTCAATTTTGCTTGTGTATGCATGAATTGTAGAGGCTTGTGATCTATATGTATGATTGTATCCTTCCCTAGAATGTAATGATTCCATTGGCAACAAGATTGTATGATGGAATACATTTCTTTTTCATAGGTGGGGTACTTACGGATGGAATCTGAGAGTGTCTCACTATGATAGGCCACTGTATGACCTTGCGAGTGAGAATGGAACCAACAACATAATAAGAAGCATATGTCTCAATATCAAATGGTTGTTGTAAATCGCATAAGGAAAGAATCAGGGCTAAGCATAAGCAATATTTCAGAATATTAAATGATTTATTTTGTGACCTACCCCACAAAAATTTGGCTTTGAAACCACCCTTGGGAATTTGGTTGAGAGCCCATATGATATGGGAGAACCCCAATACAAATATTGGATAGAAATTTGCAAGGCCTAAAAATATTTGAAGCTCGGTGAGTGTTGTCAAGGCTGGCCAGTCACAAAAGACTTGGATCTTGGTTGGATCGACATGCACCCCATTCGCATCTACAATGTACAAATTATTAGACCATGTTCATGCCAAAGGATCATTTCTCTAGGTTAGCATATATCTTGTGCTACCGCAAAGTGTGGAGGACCTATTGAATGTGGTGCAAGTGTTCTACCCTACTCTTGTTGAAGACGAGGATTTCATATATATGTACAACCATAAAAGAATTGGTGAAGGGTCACAATATGTCATCCATCAACCTCATGAAAGTTGATGGGGAATTCGTCAAGCCAAAGGGCATGACCAACCATTCGAAAATACGTTCTTTAGACTTGAAATAAGTCTTCCATACATCAGTTTGTTCTATGGGGACCTGATAGTAGATGGAATTCATATCAATCTTACTAAAGTGCTTGGCCCCCTTGAGCTGGTCGAGAAGGTTCTCAATTCATGGAATTGGGTACCAGGTCCTGATTGTTATTTTGTTCAGAGCTTTGTAATCAATACAGAGTCACGAAGTCCCATCTTTTTGTTGCACAAGCACAATTGGGATTCCATAGGGTGAGGATCTTGGTCGAATGTGACCTTTTGGAATAACTCTTGAATCTGTTGCTTGATTTCCTCATTTTCCAAGAGAGAGAACTGATACACTGACCCATTAGCCAAATGCATTCCAAGGGTCAACTCAATTGAAAGCTTGGCATGACAGTGCAGAGGCACCCTGGTAGGTGAGGTGAAGATGTCCCAGTATTATTCCATGAATTTTTCCACTTTCTTCTGCTATGTAGAGGAGTCCTATGGGGAGGCCATGGATGTGGTTGTGGAATTGTTTTCACTTTGAGAGTGAATCATGAAGAGGAAAAATTTCCATTTCTGGGAGATGACCTTCCTGCACTGCTTAGTTGATACCAAATAAATTGCAGTAGGTGGAGATACCTTTGGTATCATGTACATTTGTTTTCCCACAGTAACAATGACGCTACAAGGTATAGAATCATATACAACATGATATTTCCACATATATGGTTGGCCTAAAAGAACATCACAAACTTCAATTTGGAAAACATCACACAATACCTCATCCTTGAAGGGCTTGATGCCATAGGGAAAGCGACACTATTAGTTGACACGAAGATATCATCCTTGGTTGAGCCACCCGATGTTGTATGGATATAGATGTGGTCTTGTCAGTAACTCCAACCATTTCACGACCTTTTTTGAGATGAGGTTCTTTTGTATTTCTCTATCAACAATGAAATGTAGTGGAGCACCCTTCACCCACATCTGTGAGTGAAAAATGTGCTCACCTTCCTTTGGATATTCTAGTTAGTTTGGTTGGATCTTGGTGGTAGAAACTATGGTATTGGTTTCTACATCAATGATCTACTTCCCATTGGATGGCTCTGAATCAGAGTCGGAGCCTGGATCTAACTCTGAGTATTTCATATCGACCACTAATGACAGCTTCGAGTGATATTCATCGATGTTGTGTTAGTGTATTTTATGGAACTCGCACCATTTCCCAGTGCCTTTCTTCATCTTCCCATTACCTTTATTTGTTTGTGTCTTAGACTAGTTGTACCGAGGTTTTCCATCCTTTCTTTGTCCTTTGTTTGGTGTGTTGGGGCCACCTTTTTCCTACTTCTACTGTGATGAATTCACAGATCCAAACTCCCGCTTTTTCCTCTGATTAAATTTTTGCTCGATTTTGACAGCATATCGATACATGGGTCATGGTGACGAAACGTCTAGAAACTCAATTTTTTTTGGACGTACATATGTAGACCCCCTTGGTATTTTAGAACCACATGTTGCTCAGAGTCTCTGATACACAGCTTGGTGTGCAAGGTATGGAAGGTATTTATGAACTCTGGTACACTTTTCTCCCTCTCATGATGCAATGTGGTCCATATCATGTATTGGTCATCGTAGTTTCCAACATGTTAATATTGTTCCTTGACGACATCCATAAAAGAGTCCCAAGTGGGATCGGCCCCAAATATTTTAGACTCCTTTGTGGAGTTCTTCTCACAGTAAGTCTCCCACCAATGTTTGGCATGGGGGATTGTCTTAAGGAGTGCAAAGGTGATATTTTACCTATTGGAAAAATTGTGGACGAAGAAATAACCTTCAAGTAGATTTAACCACTTTTCCACAAAATCCTCATCTATGTGACCTTCAAATACGGGAATATCAAAATTAACTAGTACTTTGAATGGGGTGGCACCTCCATAGTAGTTGATTGATGAAGATGCATATGGTGTTGTCGATAGTTGTCGAAGGATTTGGGAAAAATTATCCTTCATCTCATTCCTCTCTTGAACGAGGGCTTCCATGAGAAACAACTTAATAGGATCTCCTACTCTCTTGTATCTCTTTTCCTCCACCATGGGTGGACATCGGGGTCAGCGAGGACAGTCTTCCAAAAGCTCAAATAATTCAAGTCCCAATTCCTTATACCCTAACATCATTGGGGACATGCACAGAGAAAAAAATAAAGAGTAGACTGCTTTGATACCATAGATCCATATTTACGAGGGAACGAAATGAAACATAGAAATAAGACATAAACACAGAGATACATTAATACTCAATTTCTATTAAATAATGAAATATGTAGAGACTGTAAAAGAAAATATAGAATGAAATGAACTCACTAGAATGGTGGTATCTTATCTCTGAGAAGAGATGTGATGACTACACACATTCACAATAATATTATTACAATGAAGCTCCAAAGGCCTTTTTAACATAGATCATAAATGAGAAAACCCTAAACATCCAAAACCCTGACCTCAGAAGATGAAACACCAAAGGTTTGTCGGCCCTGATGAGGGTAGTTGATACATCAACTTCCCGAGTGCGTGAATTTTGGATACGATCTCTATTTGGGACATTCGGTACCATGTTGAAAATGTTTAGCCAATTAGTACACCTTTTGAGTGGCCCACTATATTGTTGAGGTAGTTTTCCTCTTGTAATGTTATTTAAGCTTCTCATTTTCTTAATAAAAATTTAGTCTGAGTTTGTATAATTTCTTTGTGTGTGTATGAACTCGGATGGAAGTGGGAATTTCCACTCCCAATTTGAGTTCATACACACACAAAGAAGTGGGATTTCCCACTTTGTTTGGAAATCCCACATCAACGATAATGTAGTGAATTGATATTTGTCATGTCAAAATATCACTTAAGATCATTCTTTGTGGAATCAATCATCTTCACTAAGTTTCCAATGATTACTAGATCATCAACATACATAATGAGAATCACAACCTCCCCCCTTTCTCCTTGAGGTAGAGGTTTGGATCATATGGACTCCGTTGGAATCCATGTTACATAAGATTTTCATCAATATTGATGTACCAATCTCAAGGAGCATGATTGATACCATACAAGGAATTTTATACCTCTCATTCTTGACGAAGTGTGACAAAACCCTTTAGTCGGGTCATGTAAACTTTCTCTTTCAGATCTCCATTCAAAATCTCACTCTTCATGTCCATTTGATGGACTTTTGAGAAAAAAATATGCAGTCATAGCAAATACCAACCTAATTAAATTTATCGTGGCTATAGAAGAAAAATCATCCTCATAGGAAATGTCTTCTTTTTGTGCATGGCCCTTTTCTACAAGTCTTTCTTTGTACTTGTCAATTCTACCCTTTGATTTGTACTTGGTCTTAAAGACCCATTTGTAACTAATGGATGTCTTCCCTATTGGAAGATCAACAAGTTGACATGTATTATTCTTCACCAATGAATAATAATCAACATCCATGGCTTCTTTTCAAGGATTTGACTCTTGAACTTCACAAAATGTCAAGGGCTCAAAATATTATGCAATTGTGCTCATAAGGGAAAAATCCACTTCTTCACGAGCCATGTTATGAGTTTGTAGCCCTGAAATGGAAGTGTTCGTAACTCCATCCAATTTTGCATCTCAAAAAGTAATAGTATTCCAATTGGGCATACATTGAGCAGTACTTGTGGATAATGGAACTTATGGACCTAACAAATCATTACCATCATCCTCGTTATTACTTCCTTCATCATAATAAAAAAAAAATACAGGATCAATGACTATAGCAAGTGGTTGTGTGGAGGGTGGATTTGACTTACCCTTGTCGTCAAATACAACATATCTCCTTATGCATATTTTCTTGATTTTAGGGCCATCAGTCAATAGGATTTTGACTCTCCATGTTGCTTAGAAATATACATTGTAAGGAATTATTATTTATTGTTTTTCCTCTTATTCTTTGGAACATGCCTATGATCTTTGCAACCAAATACATGATGTTGAGATATAAATTATCTTATACCCATTCCATGCTTCATGTGGTATGATACCATCAAGTGCTTTGGTGGGTGCACGGTTCAGCAAGTAAATTGTTGTGAGTACTACTTCTATTTAATATTACTAATCCATGTTTGATTCCTCAATCATGTTGCACACCATTTACATAATGGTACAATTATTCCTCTTAGACACCATTTTGTTGTGGTGTATAAGCAACAGTCATCTATCAATGAATGTCATACACTTTCAAAAATTTGAAGAACTCATTACTAGTGCATTCCCCCACCCTTAATATAAGGGAAGGACACAAATGTGATGAGAAAATTGTCACTCCACATGGGCTTCTAATTCTTTGAAGATTTGAAAAGATTGATCCTTTGTTTTCAAACAATATACCCATATCTGTTGTGAGAAGTCATCAACAAAAAGCTGAAAATATTGAAATCCACTCACACTTGGTCTCATGGGCCCACACATATTAGTGTGAACTAGATCTAATGGACAAGTTGTCCAGTATGTAATTGTGACAAATGGATCTCCATATTGTTTTATATCTAAACAACTAGAGAAATGATCATTCATCTTCTTCGGTGAGGGAATGCCTCTCACCATATTGTGTTCTCTAAGTGAATGCAAGTGCCCAATATTGAGGTGTCCATACCTTCTATGCTAGAGATTTGTAGAGTTTGTATCTTCGACAACTAAAACTTGATTTCCATTGTGGAAAACAACAATTTAGCACATTTTGCCTATACCTAAAGCTCTTGAAACAATTTTTGATCATACAGAATTGTCACAAATGAGACACATTTGTTTTCCATTTGTTGATCAAATTAAACCTTAAGGTTGTGATTGACAATTGGCTTACAGAAAATATATTATTTATTCATGGAACATATATATAATTTCAATGGTTTGACATGCATGATTACCAAGTGGTAAGAAAATATTGGTAGTTCCTTGGACACAATAGGATGAATCATCACCAAGAGACACTTGGTCATGATCAATAATATGATCTATATTGGTGAGTCAATCTTGTCTTCCTATCATATGTTGAGTTTCTACAAAGTCCACATACCAAATAGAATTCATAGGAATGTCCTCACTAGTTTGTGTAGCATCAATGTAATCCTTGTAAGAAGGATTGTTATCTTCAACAATATTGTCGTGCTATTGTGTTTTGGAAGGATTTTTTTTCCAAATGTGAGAAAATTTAGATTCTTCTTCACTACTTGTGGTGATTACTACGTTTTTGGATTATTTTTGCTAGATGAACCATGGGTGAATACATTATGCTAACAATCATTGATTTCATGGTCTATTTTCCCACATATGAGACATATCTTCTCGGAACTAGGGTTGTGTTCATATTGTTTCTACCGCATTGCATGTTTAGAAGGATGATTTAAAGGTCTCATGGGCCTCTTCCCCTTCTAATGGGATTCCAGTGCATAGTCTTCCTTTGTTTCATCTTCACCATGCATAAATTCTTCTAGCTACAACATGTTAACAAACTGCTCAAAACTGGGTTTTTGAATGGTGACATTTAAAATTTTCACAAAAATATTCTAAGTAGATGAAGTTCTCTTATGGAAATAGGCACTAATGAAGCATCCTCCATTATCTCTCTCAATTCTTGTAGTGAGGCTTGCAATTCAACAAGTTCCATCTTCTCACTAGTATTTATCTTCAAGCAATGTAATTGTTGATATTGTCCCAAGCATTTTTGGTAGTGGTTGGGTCATGAATATGAAACTGGACTTCCTCTGACACCCCAAACATCCCAAACATGATAATCAACTTGGATCTCTTATTATCCTTGTCAAAAAATTTATTGTTCATCAACATCAACTAGATGTATAGTAATTGTGTCATCCACAACTCCTCATAAATCTTCAAACTCAAGATGAGTTTTCACCTTTACTTTCTACACTAAATAGTTTTCACTACATAAATTCTAAAAGAATGAAGGCTATATTGTTACACATCAAAATTCCACACTTGCATATAAAGTGTCTCATGTAGCACAAATGTCACATTCTAAGTGTCACATGTGGCGCAAACATCACAGTATAAGTGTTGCAAGTGTCATAACATGCTTCATGTACATTTTGTAAGTGCCACAACTCAATGGACACCATAGAAACATTTTTAAGTGGAGCGTCATTCCTAGGATGGTGCCTTGTCTCTCACTATAGGGGAGCGCCATTTTTGTTGAGAAAAAAGGGGGATCTTCTCCACCAAATTATATGGGTCATCTCTCTCAAATTGGGTTAGTTATGCTCGACCCTCATGCTTGGTATTCACCCTAGCATCTGATCCAAACCTCAAGGGTCTCTCTCCTCATCCATATCCCTCATTTTCTCATGACAGTTGTACTTCTCATGCCTACAAATTGAAATCTTTCCCATGGGGAAAGGAGAGGAAGAAATCAAGAATAGCATTGTTATTTTGATGTTATGTTGTTCATGCAAAGGGTTGGATGAGGAGAACCTGAAGGAGCTGATGCATCTTGAAAATCAGATTGTAAGTACTTTGTTTTGGTTCTCAAATTAATATACTTGGCATATTTCCTTCAAGTATGTGTACTTTTGCACCTACTTGTCTCTTTTCATTCAATCTTAATATGTTGATCTATTTAGTTAATTATATAGAGTGGAAGAAAGGTTTCTTTGTTGTTCTTTGCAAGATCAAGGAGCTTAAGGATCAAGATCGATATTTGGAGCATCAAAGGACAATCATCGGAATAAGGTATGCCATACTTCTCTTCTCCTCATTTAACTAGACAAGTTATATCTGAAAGGAATATAGAAACCATTTGTACTTTTTTGTCTTGGTAATAGGGGTCTCATAATCCAAGGGAGATTTCACATGTCCACAGGGAAAATATTTCGTAACAGAAATTGGTGACTCCACTGGGGATCAACTTTGATTAGTCTTTCCTTGGATCGTCTAAATCATTTTACCATCATTAGGTATTTCTTGATGTTAGATTCTGAATCGATTCACTTTTTCCTCTACTTCATTGGAAGCTTCACTGATCCATTAACTGGATTTCCCTAAGTTTTTATCTTTTTCCAACTTTATTTCAACTTTCCCAAGACTGGCCCTCCCATGTAATGGACACCAAGGTGTCACTATCATGATGATGCTCCCCTGTAGCTCTATAGGGAGCGCCACTCTGCCCTGTCTCCTTGAGGACAGGAGCGCCACCTTCTCATTTCAGTGAGAATCTTCAGGTATGCCAAGTACTGCTCAGTTTTGTTGGTCATGAGTTTTTAAACAAGGAATCCTCTATCTATTTTTGGCCTTGTTTGATGCACATAACTGTTATTTGTCTTTGATTGAGCTTGCAAATTCTTCCTAAATTGTGAGATTGTTTTGTTTTACCTTTCATTGGTTTCATCCTTATTTCATAAGATCATCAGTCATCTACCTAATTATAAGGGCTTGTTGGTCATCAAGATCTTTATTCTTGCCACAACCTAGCTTGAAATAATTTCTTGCTACTCACTTTTCAAATATTTTTGAGTGTGATTTTCTTGATTTCTTGTCTTTTTAGATTTATGTTTGAGTGAGTTTCATTCTCTTTTTTTTCTTTTTCTGAGTATCTTTGT